>JACGTP010000051.1:383617-440427 GCA_023678845.1 Mischocyttarus mexicanus | reverse complement strand
CTCTTGGTCCAGGTGCGAGTCTATACACTCTGTCTTACTCTCTCTTTCTTTCTCACTCTCTCTTTCAACCCCTCTCTTTCTCCTTCACATACGGTCTCTCTCCATAAGGGAAAATCATAAACGAAGGAGAATCACCATACCACCACCACCACCACCACCACCGCTACTATTTCTCCCACCACCACCTTCCAAACATCCTCCCTCCCGTACCTGCGCACTTCCCAAGAGGGGAACTGTCCCTTCTTCCACGCGTCCACGTCTGTCAACCCCTTCGACACGTATGGGATCCACGTGAAAACTACCCCTTCCGTCCAAAAGCACACACCATTTTGTCGGACGCGCGCACTCTTCCAAATATCTATATATGTCACGTATACAGATATATAATATTATAAATATATATTTACATATATAATCGACCACGATATACGAGAGATCGTACGCTTTGATTAAGCTACTTCCACCTAATGAAGAAGACACTAATGTGATACGTGCACGTGTATCTGTGTATGTGACAGTTAAAAAAAAGACACTCTAGATGAACGACGATACGAGTTCGTAAGAGATTCGTATTAACACGAAGTAAGCCGTACGTGATGATGCTAAATTAAACATTAAAAACGAATTCATTTTTTTTTTATCTTACTGAAATATTTCTTTAGTTTGGATTATATTTAACCTCGTACACTGAGATTTAGATAAAAGCACCGACGAAACGCGTGCGTCCCTGCAAAGTGTGACGTTTCCAATCAACCCCTCCAGTCTTTTCTATCTTTCTCTTTCTCTCTCTCTCTCTCTCTCTCTCTGTCCAACTCATCCACTGCTATCACCACCTACTACCACTACTATTACTACACACTACCACTTCAATGACGATGCTACCGGGTACGACACTATTCTCGTTTCGTAGACACACGAACACCATCAACGCATAAGACCAACGATTACGAGACACACAACGTCGTCGTGGTCGTGGTCGTGGTCGTCGTCGTGGTCGTCGTCGTCGTCGTCGTCGTCCTCATCGTCATCGTCGTCATCGTCGTCGTCGTCGCCGTCGTTGTCGTCGCCGCCGTCGACGCTGGCGTCGGTTATCGCGGCTGCCACTACCACTGACCGGCACCACTAGCGTCAGTCAGCTTTCTATCGATTTTCCGATACCTCGTGACCAACGTTGCTCGATGTGCCCGATACTTCGAGCATAAACATCGACTGGCGTCACCTGTACTCTCTCTTTCTATCCCTCTTCCTCATCGACCACGCTAATAACTAAAAATCTGACTATCGATATTTGTTTATTCAATATTGACCATTCGATCAACGCCGATCTTCTTATTTTTCTTCCATTTCGCCGTTTAGATCTCACTCACTCTTTCTAATATTTTTAATAATATTTTTCATGTTTTCCTCTAGTGCGTTGATCTTTGATTAGATAGGCAAAATCAATGAAAATGTATTTTTTTCAATCTTCCAACAATCTCTCATATTTTACATCATTCTTCTTCTTTTATTTGTCTCTATACAATCCTAGCATTATCTTTTTCCATTCAACGAAATATCGTGGAAAACTCTGTCACGAATCAGGAATAAATGTCAAATGGGTAAAACGACGAAGTAACAGTTTTTGGAAAGTCCTTTCACGCGATACCACGATCCTGATCGATTAATCAGTTTCTTTCCTCTCTCGTAAGAGGAAACAAGCGCACGTCGCGGACTTTCGCGATGTCCGAAGAATCGATCACAGTCCGGACACGTCAATCGGCTGATCAATAACGACCAACCAACACGAGTTTTCGTCCACCATCTTTAAAAGCCATAATACCTGCAATTGCGTCTGCTTTCTCTCTCACTCTCTCTCTATCTCTTCTCTCTCTATTCTCTTCTCTCTCACTTCTCTCTCTTCTCTCACTCTCTATTTTATTCAACTTTTGTCAATGAATGTTTAACAGAAAAATCTTGACAATCCATGACGCCAAAAACGAACGAAAACTACTTACTGTCCACGTTATCTTTACCAATCTTTCTTTCTTTCACCTTACACACCCTTACACATAAACAAGACACCGATATATAGATACAAACACCGAAAGAAACTCTTTCAACGTTTGCCGTTTATCGAACTCGGTCCACTTCGATCGTCCTTCGAGCACCGAAATCGAAGAGAGTCGCGAGATCAAAAGGTCGATTCTGGAATCCCTGGCAGCGTAACGCGCATCTCCCTGCGCTGTATGACGGGGTTGCCCCGACCAGGGTGGGAGCTGCGGGGGGAGATTGTGTGAGTGAGCAAGAGAAAGAGAGTGTATGTGTGTATATGTGTTGTGTGTATATGTGTGTGTGAAAGAGAGAAAGAGAGAGAGAGAGAACCGTTTTCCAAGATGTCTACCACCACTCGGTTGCTTATTCGCGTGCCTTCGCACTTTACGAAACAAACTACCATCACCGTTCTATCACGATTTTCATTGCCGATCGATCTTGAAAGCACCCCCTTAACAAAAACTATCCGATCACAATGTATTTACTATAAAACTATTAAGTATTCATTTGGTATACTACTACGAAGGTATGCCTGGACTTTGATGAAAATAACCAATCTCGAGGGTGGTTCTTGTTCAATAGTCGATACAAAAATCAATGGATACCCTTTAAGTTCAACCAATAGGTATCAAACTCTATCCTCCAATTGGAATCCGAAACTTTATCAAAACACTTTGTCTCTGTCTATAAATCTTTTTTTATATTCAGTTATTTAATCTTTTCGATTTTGTTCGATTGTGAGTTCGATCGAGAAGTTTCTTCTAGCATCCCCCACTACCTTCCACTCTCTCTCTCTCTCTCCTTCTATATATACATATATATGTATCTGTATCCTATCTACATATAACCCTCTCTCTATTTTTCCGTTCTCCAGCTTTTCAAAGCTTTTCTAAGAGCGAGCTTATTGTTAGACGTTAAAAAGAAAAAAAATATCTCGCGCGGATAAAAAGTCACGCAGCAGCTTCGGCAAGCTATCGTCAACAACCTTCCGCACCTTCCAATTCTCTTTCTCATTCTCTATCTATCTATCTATCTATCTACCTCTTATATATATATATATATATCTCATCTCTTTCTCTCTCTTTTCTTCCTCTAAGGTTCTCTTCTCTCGTACTCTCCGCCGTCTCGAGCGAATTTACGCGCACGCGTGCGCACGCTTGAAAACGCGTTTCATACACAGCTTCGTGTCTTTCTGTCTGTCTGTCTGTCTCTCTCGGTCTCCTTCACCCTTCTAAGCTACCATCTCATCCCCTCTCATCCCCTCTCATCTTCCAACCCCACGACGTTGTCACAGAAGCCGGAGCCTTCTCGAGGAAGTTTCTTAGTGCAATAATAACGCCGCACTCACATATATATATACATACGTGCAATTAAAAAAGAAAATAATAGTAACAACAAAATATAAACCCTAAATGAGATATGAAATAGATATAAAAAGAAAAGAAGAATAATCTCGTAGCGTGTAATTAATATAATGGTAACTTCTCGCAAGTTGAATAATAAGCGTGTTAATAAAAATAAAAAAGTAAGAAATAGGAAAGAAAAATATTAGAAATAAAATGAAATAAAAGTTAGTTGTTAAACGAAAAGCAAAGAAAAGATGAAAATGGGATTGGTCTCGTGTTCGAATCTCAAAGGACGATTGTAAAAAAAGAAAAATTGATGACGTATAAGCGTGTGGACGACGAAGAAGAGGACGAACTCTCTCTCTCTCTCTCTCTCTCTCTCTTACTCGTTTTCTTTCTCTCCCTCCTATTTCTCCTCTTGGAGAAAACGAGCTTCGCGACGGAGTTGCGCAAATCGCAAATGCGACTACTACTATACCGAAAGATGTAAGGGTGTTCGGTGAAACGGGGAGTATGTTTAGGAGGGCGAGCATATATACTATACATATATACTAAATATATGTATAGTGCAGCCACGCGGAGAATGGGTACGGGACGGGAGAGGGACGAAAGAGGAACGGCAGAGGGACAAGAGGGATGGTAAGCTTGCTCCGCCTATCCCCACTTTCAACGTTCTCCAAGTCTACGGAGTTGAATTTTTCTAACATAGTCGTATGATTCTATATTTTAGAAAGACACACTTATGTTTCACGGTCAACCGATGATAGAAACAAATCATTTCAATACTATGCCAATTCTTTATCGCTTTATACTTCTCTGTTTCCATATGTTCTAAGTTTGTCATACATCAAATGAACCTGCTAGGAACGACCCGCCACTATAGTTTACTCACTCTGTTAACTCACTCGCTCACTGTTTCAATGAAATAATCGTCTTTATTTGCATTGTTTCACTAGTGAATTTTTAAAGTTAATGTATGTGTAATATATTTAAAAAGAAATTATAATTTTATCATCTCGAATACTAGTAGAGAACAGCATTGTCCGTCACACATTGCAGTGCTGTACCGTTTATACGTAGCTTGCGTCAGACTCTGCCGTCCAGGGAAATAGCCTCGTGCAGAATTCAGACGTGCCTAAAAGGTTAATAAATGTGATATTTTTCGCTAATAAAGAAAATAAGTATGATATAAGGTTACATTAAATAACAGTGGACTGTAGGGTTGCCATTTCAACCAATCAAACCTGCATTCCTAACAGACCCATTCTCGGGGTATTGTGTGTACACAATCATACATGTAGTCGTGTGTATAGTCGTCACATATACATAAAATATATTTTTATATGTGCGTGTACATGAGAGTGTGTGTGTGTGTGTGTGTGTGTGTGTAAAATCCACGAAGAGAGGGGAAGAGATCTTGCAACGGGGATCTGTAACGAACTCGATATGCAGGGGTCGAGAGAAGAGGATGGGTAACGGGGGTTGCTTCGACAAGGGGGTTGTTCAGGGACCACTCGAGCATTCAAGACACCCTGCCTCTTTAAAAATTCTTTTTATATTCTACTTACTTTGTATATATATATATAGATAGATTTGGGATTTGAGATGAATATTTTATGACAAAAAAAAATCGATTCTAATATTGAATTTATTTAGATATGAATGAACTGATCGATTAATTTCATTGATCTGAAATAAAATCGTTGAATTCATTCATTATGGAGTATTTAACTGATCGATCGAATCTACTAGTCGTTTCTGAAGTTTGACCGATCAGGGGTATACGAATTTCTAAGACTTCCTGTTAGCCTGATTCCGTTCGTAGGAAGAAAAGTAAGCGCGTCCATTTGAAAGAACTTAGAAACGACGTGACTCGATATTTCTCGTAGCGAGAAACTTGATCGATCGTTCAAAGGTTGGTAAGTGTCCCTCTCTCCAAGCAAATTTACGAGTTTTTCTCGGCACGCTTTTTACGAACGATAAATAAATCAATCTGAATAAAATACAGAACGATATAAAGTGGCTCGTTCTAGCTAGAACGTTTGCTGATACTTCGACGACATACCGTAAAGGTTTAGCGACGAAGTAAAATCGATATTGGTCTGTAAATCTGACGGTAAAGTGGAATCAAAAAGAAAACTGGTATACCGTCCTAACAAATTCGAAGCTTTTCCATGATATAATACTTAGGATTATTACTCTTTTATTCGAATTTCTTATATTCGATAAAAAGAATCTTTTTATTTGAAGAACGACGTTCGTTCAACTATGTGGACGATATTTACAAAATTTATCATTTTTTCAGTAATCGAAACTTTTATCCTTTAAATGCTTTTATTTATATATTCATTATATATTCTAGTTAAAATTAACTTGATTTAAGCAACCATAGGTTCAAAATTATTTACATGATGGAATGTATAGCATAAGAAATCTAATGAAATTAAACTAACTTTAAATGTTTCACAGAGTTCTCATATTAATCCTCTTCTTTTCATTCTTTCTGTTAATGATATTTCTCATATTTTTAAAAACTCTAAATTTCTGTTTTATACTGAACGATCTAAAAAGATCTTTAAATGTATTAACAGTACCATAATATCGTGTTCCCAAGTTTCAACGCATAGAGGTTGCCCCTTCTGAAGACCTACAGGCTGACGATGATTCTGCTATTTAAATTACGGTGAAAAAAGTATGAAGGATATAAGGAATAAATAACTTTCAAATGCAATGTCTATTTAATTTTAAATTATGGCTTTTAAATTTATGTAAAACCTTTTTTGTATTCATTCACCAAAAATATAAACCACTGGATAAAACCTGCCATAAAATTACTGATTCGCAATGGATTAAAATAAGAAGTCATATATCTTTAAAGTTTTTGTTGAAAATAAATATGTTACGTGACAATGTTATTTTTAACTATTAACAAATCGTAACTATCAATATTATATTATACATAATAGAAATATAATAATCTATGAAAATTAAAATTATTAGAAATAGAAGTTAACTTTTACTTTTAATAATAAAATATTTTGAAAGTACATCAAAGTATGAAATTATTATTTTTTTTTAATAATGCTTAATTTTTATTTTAATGCTTAGTAATAATCTATAGAAACACCTGTTCAAAATTAGGTCAATGGAAAGAAAAATAGGGTCAACGATATAAAAGTAGGTCAGCTGTAACTTACAGGTGAAGGTGTACGTCCAAGTAAAACGAACTCAACGTCGGTACTGTTTAAATCTCTTGATGAATTCTAAGAAATTCGTTATATATGAAATACACAAAGAAAAACATTCCTTTATTGCCGGCTTAGTCGAGCGTTAGAATGTTTTGTTTACGTTCGGTTCTCTCCGTCACTCCTCGGCCGGTGTCGACAACCGAACGTTGTCACTTAAATTCTATTATGAATTTCATCATTAGATTTGTAATTGACCTTCGTGTATGTTTGGTAATTGTCGAATGTATTCGTAACTACTTTTCGTAATAATCGTTAGTCTTCTTCGAGCTTCGGAAGGAATAACAAGGATATTATTTAAAGTATGTGATTTATTTCGCGTCGTGTGTGTGTGTATTCTTTCTTATACAAGTGAGGTGATATGCAGTATTGGATATAAGTGTAAAGGACATCTAAACGTAAGCTAACTATAATTTTTAACTTTTTTAACATTCGACCACACCTGGTAGGGTTTTTAATAAAAAATCTAATAAGTAATCGTAACGTTGTAGAATCTTTTAACCGGACGCTGTATGATACGCTTTCATAATTCACACGAATAAATTTCGTTGCATTCGTAGAACTAAAAAGGATTTTAAAATATGATCATCAAGTGTCAGATTTATTTCACGATGATGCATAATCAATTTAATCTCGGCTAGTTACCGCTCTCTTCTTTTATTTATTTTTTATACATTTTTATTATTCGTCAAAATTTCATCGAAATCGGATGAATAGTTTACGAACGTGTACGATACAACAACATACAAACATTCATTTTTATATTTGTGTAGAGACAATTTTCATTTTTATAGATTATTACATTTTAATTATTTATAGTATAATATTGATTATTTATGATTGATACATTAGGATAAAATCTTTTTAAACGTGTCTTACATTCAAGAATGATTTACAGAAAATATTGTATTCTTTATTATTTTATAATCTTTTGAAGCAGAACTTCTAATGCTGATTTTCACATATTTATAAAATAACAATTAGTATCAAGTTAATAAAAAAATTTAAAAATCCCTTCAATGCTCAATCATGTCAACAAAAAAAAAAGACTTAATCAACACTAGTTGCTGGTTATAAATATTCCAATAAATTATTAACGAGCACATGAGTCATTCCTTTTTTGAAATGACTCATGTGTATATTCTATCGTTTATTTGATTAATTACAAGATAAAATCTCCTTGTATAATCGGTTAAATTCATTTAATTAACAGTGCAATTAATTTATGCAATTTTTTTTCTAAACTTTGTATTTTGTTCGCGTAAGTGGTGGTAAGGGAATAAAAAAAAATAGAATAAAAAAAATAGAAAGTAAAATAGGGGTAACAGTTTGGTGTTACGTTCCTGGGGGTCGTTCGTGTTCAGTAGAATAGTGGGGATGAACAAGTATAAGGTAGGGATGTCGGGGAAGGTATGAACTGCGATGTAACGTCGATATCGCGTTCTATACTAGATGCCGAGACGCTAAGTGGGGGATGAACAGGGTATAGGGGAAAGTTTCACATGGCTAAAATAATCGATAACGCGACCGATATGTATGTATGTGTGTAAGTAAGTAACTACATAGCTATATATGTATATATGTAAACGTGTATAAGAATAACACTACATAGAAATGGTCACGTGGTCATGTAAAAGCTCTCGCGCGCAATACAGACAAACAGACAAATAAAGACACAGAGAAACAGAAAAAGAGAGAGAGAGTACTAATACAAAGGTATGGAAATATATATGTAAGTGTAGAATATCTGTGTAAGTATAATTGTATACACGTATGACGTGTATCATCGTTGTGTAAAATCATCCATCTGTCGAATGTATGCAAGTAAGTATGTGTTGATGATATGCATGTGTGTATGATCGATGGTAAAAAGAAAACATGTGGAAAGTTTGAAAACGTTCTAAAAGATATTCGTCCCTCGTTTAACACGGTTATCCAAGTACTGTTTTAAATAAGAGACGTATATATATTGTATATTGAAAATTTATCAAAGAATTTGACAATAAAATCATATCATTGATAGAATTCTCAAAATATTGGATTTTTCAATAGAGTTTATTTTATAGAATTCTTTGTTTCTGGGTTTTTTTGTTTTTTTTTTCGTTTAATCAAAATCGGAGAGCAGGAAAAGATCGACAGATCGATGCAGGATCGAATTATATAGTACTAGAAGTCTCTTTCTATCTTCTTTCAACTACATTTACCTTTCTCTTTCACTCTATTATGTATGCGCGCACGTTCATGTGTGTATGTGTGTGTGTTTGTGTATGTATGTGTTGTATGTTTCTGTCTCTTTTCTTCTCATAGAACGTTCATCGATTTCCAAAGCTTTCGACGAACACTGCGCAAGGCTTTCTCTTTCGCGACACGAGGGTGGAAATTTTTGGAGAAAGAGGTCGAAGAGAGAATCACTACGATCGATACAATTGTTTTTCGATGATAGGAAATATAAAAAAAAAAGGGAAAGGAAGAAGGGAGAAAAAAAAAAGAAATAAATCATTTTTATCATGGAAACGAATTCTTTTTTCAATAATTGAAAAAGTTTATATCGTAGAAAATTAAAATAACAATATTAATGCAATTGATACATGTGTATCTACACGTATGCGTGATATTACGGTGTAAAATAAATTAATAAATCAAATCGATAGAATTAAATTAGTTTTTTTTTTCATTTTTCACTAATACATACTTATTCTTTTAAAAAAAATACATTCATTCTCAACTACCATAAATCATATTTCAAAAGTTCTACAAATTAAAAAAAAAAATACATATAAATCCCTTGAGCAAGAATAAAAAATAAAGTAAAAAAGAAGAAAGCCGTATAACTTTATTTCAACGTAACAAGAAAAAGAACTTCTAGGAGAAGGTTTCTTCGAAATAATAAGCTAAAGTAGTAGTAGTAGTAGTAGTACCCAAGAGCTCCAAAAGTCTCGGTCCTTATGTTACATAAAAAAAAAAAAGGAAAAAACTGAAAGGCAGTTGATCGGTTTCCTTTGACCACTTTCACGGAGTAGGGTGCCGAGAAACGCTTTAGCACGCGTACGAGACGGTGGTTAACATATGATCACGGGCACACGCGAAGTTACGATATACAGGATGATAGGGGCCTGAGAAAAGCAAGACTTAAGAGAAAGAAAGAGAGAGACAAAAAAATCAAAAAGGAGGAAGAGGGGGGATAGGAAAGAAGAAGAAAAAGAAAGAAGGGAGGTGAAGCGAGGAGTTTGGGGGTGAGGAGTAGGGTCATAAGTTTTTGGGTCTCTTAGGTAAATGGAGGGGGCCCCCTGCCGTAAAGGAGGGCTCACCTGCCGCCAGGTGCGAGTATTCGAACCATCTGCTTGAAGGGCTCGTGCCACGAGACCGTTTTCTTTTTTACATTGCTTACTTACCTTCCGGTATATGTATGTGTACAATGTACTTGTAAGTGCACCTATTTACGTGTGTGAGGTTTTTTTTTTTATATATGTGACACGCGTATATCGTCTTAACACGCGACATAATTACGATGCTATACGTCACGAACGACGAACACGATGCTAATGGCGATGATGGTGGTGGTTGTGGTGATGGTGGTGGTGGTTGTTGTAGTGGTAGTAGCAACAATAGTGGAGGGGGTGATACCACGACTGAAAGTTAAAGACTTGAAACCCTGACGTTCATTTCCTTCCTCATTCGAGATCGACCTTATTGAAGAAAAATTTGCTCGCTAATATTTAGGCAAACTATTTTTTTTTTTCTTATGACAACGAAAGTTTCATTGACTTTTTCCTTTTTTTGAATGTCTCATAAGTCGAGTGGATTTATTGTGATTTATTTTTATCAATATTTGATATTTGTCTGTAGTTTATTAATATGAAACTGAAGAATTAATTAAATGATTTGTTTTATTATTTTAGTTTAATATTTTATAAGTCTGCTTTGTTAGTGTAAGTGTTTATTAATATTAACACATACTCGTCTGGTAATTTTATGCACTGCCAAAAAAAAAAACATAAAAATCAGTTTTTTAATGGAGTTATCTCTGGTATAACAATTAGAATTGAATTTATTTAGAATTAAAAACAGAACAAGAATGAATTATTTTTTGTAATATGCAAATAACAAATTTTCGTTGTACAGACGAATATGTTTTAATATAAATTCAAATATCGAAAACAGGGTACAAAAATATAATTAACATCGTTATTATACTTCGAATTGATAAAAATAAATTTTGGTTAAATCATTTATTAACATTTTGTTAGACATCATTGATTCCTTCTGTAAAATTTAATTAAACAAATAAAATATATAGATAGTTAAAACTTTGTTTTCATCTAAAGATAATCTTTTCTTTTCAACAAGATATTAATTTTTTAATCATATTCAGCGCCAATCGTGATGCTCATCTCTTCGGAAACGATTCTAGTTTGATGATACCATCGATTGGTGTCCAATACAACTGGAAAAATGACAACCGATCAATTATCATTTTGGAAGATATTATATAATTAGAAATGCTTGCTATTTTTTATGAGCTTACTTATCTCTCCGGTTTGTACGACTACTTCCAATTGTTTACACGCGTAATGACATTCCCTCGGTGGCTGCAAGATCCATAGTTTCTCACCCCTTATTTGTGCCTGCCATGAAGGATGTTCGACGTCATCTACCTAAGAAATATTAAATATTAGAATCGATCATATTCTATAAAAAACACATCTCTTAATTATTTTCATTATCCTAATAACCAAAAATAAATTCAAATAATTCTTCTTACATAAATGAACACAATTAAACAATTTCTCTTTTCACTTTATTTTTCAAGAATAACAAATTAATTCTAATAAAAAAAACTTACATGCATCGGTGCTCCATATCCATGGCTTCCCATAAAAATCCAATCAGTTTTTTCGCTTTCTGCTGTAGGTGGCAAGAAATATGGTCTCTGATAATGTTGCCTTAACACAGTGCCAATTTTACCATCGCAATTGCTCCTGCAAACAGATTTTTTTATTTCCCATTCAAGTGTGTAATAATCTATTATTAATGAAATTAAAATGAGTGCGATAATTAATGTAATTAATTAGTAATTAATTATTATGATTACTTGAGTAATTAAAAACTATTATCCAGATATATCGTAATAAAATGAAAAAGTAAAACTTTCGTTTCTAGGTAATCGTTCGCTACTCTCCACGTAGTTAGTATTAGTTTGCTGTAAGCTCGTTAATGCGATTATGTGAGTCCGTGCGCGTGTCTATCGTGACGGTTATGGAGGCCTATCAAGTGCATTGGATAATATACCCTCGAATTCCTTTTTCGTATCTTTCTTTTTATTCTTTTTATTTTGTTTCTATTTTTTTTTTATTACGCAAAGAATACTTCTATTCGATCTATTATTTAGGTTTTAAAAAATTACTACGTTATTATGAATTATATTATTTTAATTTAATAAAATTATTTATATATACACACACACATATGTCAAAAATAAAATGAATAAAAGAAGAATGACTTACCAGCCAACGTACCAAGGCTTCGTACCCGCTTGCAAAAGAGATCTACTGGTACTCATATTGAAAACGTCCTGCAAACTTCGGAATTCAGTTTTGTACGGAAAAAATTGACAACCAGCTTGTTCTCCTTCATAAAGAGATTTAAAGAAAGAATAACTAAAGATTTTTGGAGCTGTCCAATTGGTCATCGCATCCTTTATAACAACCGGTTTCCCAGAATATGCATAACTGATGATGAATATTAAAAATCATTTAAAAAATTTATTATTTATAGTCTAACAACGTAAGATGAATTTCAATGAATTTTAAGTACCGTTCTTCGAAGAGCACAGGATCCATGTTCGATAATTTATCGATACGTTGAATTTCTCGACAGATAGAACAATCTTCCGGTGGTCGAAATATTTTCTGGTTTACTACTGGATATTCTACTAAGCACTACAAAAGTTTATTTCAATTCGTTGTTACATTTATTATTGCTAATTTTATTAATTCATCATTTTAAAAAGATAAAATAAATAAATAAATACCTTATCGTAACGATAAGTAGAGATAAATTTTCTAGTAGTTTGTCCGAATAACCAAAGCAGTAGAAATCCTAGGATCCACAGGTGTTTTCCGTGAATCCTTATTCCGATCGATTTGCGTCTCGAATTAGCGCGTAGGAAAGTTAAAGCACGTGCTAATGAATTAAGCTCGTCAATTTTGTTAATAATCGAACTAAGATCTTTCTTAACTGATTCGTACGACTTCCTCTTAGAAGAGTCGACAAATTTTCCTTCGATTTCTGTTGTCCCTGTCATGCCGGTCCTGATAGTCCGTAGCGAACTGGTACGAAATCCTTTCTCTCTACTTCACAGAAGCTGTACCACTACTATTACTACTAGTACTACTACTACTACCTACAAATACTCTACTAGGATACTCTCTACGCGTTGATCGGAACCGCGCATCGTAAAGGGGCTGGGGGTGAGGGTAAAACACGCCCGTTCTCTTGTTCACCGAGCTGTGAAACGAGGAAGGAATCCTAGATCGGGATTACAGATTGATTCTACCCTATCAAAGCTACTCTCTCTCTCACTCTCTCTCTCTCTCTCTCTTTCTCTCTCTCTTTTTCTACTTTTCTTTCTTTCTTTCTTTCTTTCTTTCTCTTTTGCTGATCGAACATGGGGTCTGCTAAATCGAGATATTCTCTATGTTTGTTATATATAGTCTGCATGCTACAATTGTGATTAAAGAAATTCTAGAAAATAGAAGAGAATAAGAGAGATTTTTTATTTTTATTTATAAAAACTAAAAACTTCAATCTTAGTCGTAATGATGATCGTAATAATAGTGATACCGATGTAATGTAAGAAATCTAATGAAATCAAAAAGATATGTATAAGATATTACATACATATTATTTTTCTAATACCTTGATAGAATTCGAATTTACACGAAGGAGAAATAGTATCGATATAATTCTACATGTGGGCGAACTCGATTTAAACGCGTCTTCTTATCTCCTGAACCAGATGGCTGCGCTCAACGAACCGAACCAATTTTTCCTGTTAAATAACGATCATCGATCTGAATTGTCCCATCTCTCTCTCTCTCACTTTTTCTCATTTTTTTCCCTTCTAACAAGATTTCTACGCTTTTATTCATATTCAAATAATGGAGTAAAACTTCTCACAAAAGTACTTTATTTGGTATAAATTTCAACATATCGAAATAATTGCAACTTGTTGTTATTAACGATTGGAAAAATAAGATGTGTCGTAAAAATAACACTTGTTTCTGAAAGTAAAAACAAAATACTGTAATACTCACAGCATCTCTCTCAGTAAAACTTTGCGAATAAATTCCAACATCTAATACGAATCTATCTATTTTAAAATCTTAACAATAATTACAATTTCGTACGAGTAACTGATTCATAATGAATACTTTATTATATCGACGAACTTTGCAAGTTGTAAAACGAGTAATTTCTTATTAATTTAAATAAAATTTATAATGAGATACATTGTTCTTTGTTAAAGATATTTTATTAAAAAAGAAAAACGGACACGAAATAATGATCATATTATTTGAAATAACTTAAATTTCTTTTAACATCTGCGTAATGATAAAAATTATTTAAAATGTATTAAAATTCTAATTAATATACAAGTATTCATTAATGAAATCATTTTTAATGTACTTATTTGAATATACTTATTTAAAATGTAAAGTGAAAGTGCAGTTATTCGCATTATGACATAATTTATAAATTAATACTTCATTTAGTTAATTCTTTTATAATTCTATGTAACATCAAAGTTACATACTTTTATATATATATTATTTTAATATGAAATATATTATAAATATGTAATTCGTTCTTTATCAAACGATACCTTTGTAATGTGTCCTATGTTCTATAAAACATTAATCTAATATTTTTTTAATTTAATATAATTAACACACACACACATACTATTCAGTTGTGTTTTAACTATGACGTTATAGATTACGAAAGAGTAATATTAAATACAGTGTTAAATTTTATATAAAATTAATAACAAAAAATATACTTACATCTTTTCTCTCTCTTTGTTGTAACTAAAAAATCGCAAATAAAAAGGTAGCAATGGAAAAAGTATAAAATATAAAAAAGAATTTTTGTAAATTTCATTATTTAAAAAATAGCAATCAGTCGTAAGCACGTTGAAGAACAGTGGTTTCGTCCTTGGGGAAATAATTTCCATACGATTGGAAAGAAACATGAGGTAGATAGTATTAGGTATCTGTAGGTGGGTTGGTAAAATGATTCACTTCGACGGCTATTCGAGAGACACAGACGAGATTACGCGAGTAGAATAGAATGCCAAAGCCTTTTACAATTGCAAATTGACAATCCACAGGGCAATCCGTGCCTTAATTAACGATCAGCCTCGAATCAAGTGGATTACTTGCTTTTCGTTATGCGTTTGAATTTTATGAGATTCCAAGAAGAGACAAAGATAAAAAAAGAAAACAAATATACGGTATCTCAGATAAAATCGTACGTTCAATTATCTACCAAAATTATTCTTTAAATATAACGCACAATATTTTTTGAAATCTGTCTGAATCTCTCTCTCTCTCTCTCTCTTCTATATTTCATACATTAATTTAATTGAAAGAAAAAGAAAAGGTTTAGATCTGATAAATCTTGGAGAAAAGAATAATTTGTTGAAAATTAATTATTTGTAAAAAAGGAAAACAGGTAAACTCAATATCAGCGCAATTAAATTCTTTAATTGTTGTCAGTCGGGTTTTGAAATACACTATTCGATCTTCGTTTATAATAATTATTGTATATGCGTGATACTCTGTCCGATATAAATTAATTCGACGTCGATGAAATAATGAATAACGCTTGTTTCTTAATATATATTTCTTTTTTTTTTCTTCAGCCCTCTTAAAAATTATATATACCCCTATGTATATATATATAATTTTTTTTCTCATTTTTCTTTTTTCTCTTTTTATTATAATATCTTTATTAGTACTATGAATCCTTCCTGTCAATGAAATTGCATAAACACATATTACAATGTTTTTAAATAAACGATGATATCTCCACCGCACATACTTCTTATCTTGGTTTCTTATATTTTTTATTTTTATTTATTAATTTTATATTTTTTTTTTATCGTGTCAGAGGGAGTCCAAGAGAAAGGGGTTGTACGATTTATATATACCACGATATATAACGTATATAAGGTAAAAAGTGAGAAAGACAGAAAAATAGAGAAAAAGAGAAAGGAAAAAAAGCATACTTTCTGTTATCTTTTTCCTTCGTATACACTCGTTCTCCATTTGTTGTGTCTTTCGGTGTGAGGTAAAAACGAGACATAGTTCGTGAAGAAGAAGAAAAAAATCAAAACAAATGTATAGCTAAACTATTTTAACACACTGATCGTTCATACTTTGCCCTTGTTTTCTCTGTCACTCTTATTTAACACATTGCATGCAGGAAACATAATTGAACATTTTCTTAAAGGATCATGGGTCACGTAAAAATACAATAAACATTGTACGTGTTTATGGTGTTTGTGGTTTTTAGGCAACGATTCTTATTTCCCCCATGTCATTTTTCTTCTTTTTTTTAATTGTAAAATAAACACACGTAAAAGTTGTAAAATATACCACACATGCAATGTGTTAACAAAAATTCGCGATTATATAATCTACGCAAGTGTTATTCCCCGTTTGATACACACGTCAACTTGGCAACGATAATTAAACGAGTATGATTTTATATAATTTAATTGTGCTAATGGTTTCCTTTATAAACTGTACACACTCTTACGACAAACTAAAAAACGTCCGGCTTTGTTGTACGAGAAATAATATTAATAATAATTAATAATATAATATAATATTTATATATATTTATATATTTATATAGAGTGCTCGCGTGCATTTGTGATTAGGTAATTTATGTTTATACGTACATATGTATGCAAGTATATATATAGCAACGGTGTGTGTACGATATAATACGCGATTATAACAAACAAAATCTACAAACTATGGAAGATTGATCGATATCGCAGTCAATTGCATTTAATAAAATAAATCTATTTCAAACGAACGAATTCCTTGTGAGATTCGTCTAAATAATACAAACAAAAGTAAAGGTAATACTTTGATAAATGGTAAAAATATTAATTAGGAAAATAGATTAATAAAATGGAAAGATACATAATTGCAAAAGAAAAAAAAAGAAAAATACTAGACCATGAAAATGAAATAAATTTAAAAAGAGATGAGAAAAAAAAATAACGCACATTCAACCCCTTCCTCATTCCTCGTCTATATTGGATACAACATTTTATGTATATTTTTGTATATTTGCTTTGTCGCTTAGTTGTTGGTTGTTGTTGTTGGTGTTGTTAATGCTTTCTTTCCACTTTACCGTCATTTATTAATTAATACTAAACGTCTGATGAGAGAGAAACTCCTCTAATACATCTAAGATGCACACCCATGCTTACTTTTTTATGCATTCTTTAAATTTATATATGTATGCAGCACAGTAGACTATTCATTTCTATTCAATATGCGTGTGTGTACATGTAATGGTAAATTGTGATTAATGCTTATTTTTTATTTTATTTCCTTTTTTCTTTTTTTTTTTTTCATTTATTTTTTATTTCCCTTCCCACCGTCTCTCGTATTATTTTATTTTATTCTTCTTTTTTTTTTTTGTATCATTGTCCCATTCGATGACCCTGAAACGTCATTGATTCGTCTCGTTTTGTTAAATAATTTTACGAATCTCCTCGTACGTGTTCATCTCATTTTTATTATATTTTTTTTGGAGAAAAAATTTGTTTTGTTATTAAAACAAAACGAGAAACGTATCAATAATGTTTCAAAGCCATATACCAACTACTCCAATAGACCGAAAATTCGTGATTCCTTAACAGTGATATTATTATGTGTATTTATGGGATGTATGCATTCGATTTGTGTTTATTACATCGTTTGTTATTAAATACCAAAGTCGACATTGATTTTACGATTATAATTCCGTAGATAGACCAAGGGAAGCTCCAGGGAACGATGATCGCTATTAACGAAATTTTATAAACGCTACCAGTCTTTCTTTCTTTCTTCCTTTCTTGGTTTTCTCATTTTACTTCAAAATTACCAACACATCATTTACAATAACTGCGGTGAAGAGAGAATGAAAAATTGACAAAATAACAAGATAAAGGTTGTGATCATTGGGTATGTAATAGGATGAAATTTGAAATACAAGTGTCCCTCGTTTAACACGGTATTTGTTAAGTAATAATCATTTCAAAGTTTCATATAACACGGTACGAATTAACCGTGTTAAACGATTTTCTGTAGATCGTCGCGATCGTTCATTACTTCGTTTTCTTTTTCTTCAAAATTAGTAGCATACAATCGACAATAATTGCAATGAAAATTATGCAAAAAAAATAAGGAAGGGGTTTAATGTATCGAATCGGAAGGTTGATTATCAGGAATATTAGGATGAAATTTTAAATATTTTATATATATATATCTTCGCGATCGTTCATCATATCATTTTGTATCTGTCAATATTTATTTTTCTCTTTTTTTCCCGTCATTCTTTTTCTGATTTTTTTTTTCTCGTCAAAACGATACTGTATAGATGATTCAATGAGAGGGATCCCTGGGCGTTAGGCCGACAATTTGTTTTTAGCTCAACGAGTGCGTAAAAATGTTCTTTGCGAGAAATCGATATTTTCCTTCTGCTTCCGTTAATTTTATATATCGTGAATACACAATATAGAAAAAAGGTAGAAAATACGAACACGCACGATAAGTCCTCATAAGAATCGTAGGCTGAAGTCGTATATGTTTTGTATTTAAGCATGTATCCATGTATGCACGTATGCATGTATCCATGTATCCATGTATGCAAGTATGCATGTATCCATGTATGTATGTGTGTATATATGCATGTATGTATGTTGTAATGTATATAATGTATCTATATATATATCTCGCGATCAGTGAAATTTATTCTTTGTGATACTTTTATCTTTCTTTCTCTCACTTACATACTATCTCTCACATTAATTTCATGACATAGACGATGTTTATGAAACGATCATTTTATAATATTATCCTGTATGTTTATGTTTGATCTACTAAAGCCCCTCTTCTCTCTCCCTCGATTCAATCAAATCAAATATTTACAAAATAAAATCATTAAAAAATGTTTATAATAAATATTTCGTAACGAGAACGATCAATCGAAATAGAATCTTATTGAAAAATTGTATTTTCAATGTAAACGTAAAAGCATGACTGTTTATATTTTCCTGAAAATTATAAAATTAATTTAATGTAGCAATAAAAAATATAACTTCAATAAAATAAAAGAAACATTTGATAAAATGTACATATTTAACATTTATTTGTATGAAAATCAATTGAAATCGAATATTGAATGAAAATATTACAAAATAGAGAGAAAGAAAAGGAGAAAGAGAGAGAGAGAGTGGTAGAGATTAGAATTGATTATCCTCTTCCGATAAAATGGAAGATCATTAATTATGGTAACATCACGAGAAGTGAAGATGCAAAGAAATAGAAACGATTTATCTGACCAGTCCATCGAGATACGAAAACTCCGTTTTTGAACGATTTTTGTACAAACGTGATTCGCATCATGTGTGTTTTCTTCTTTTTTTTTTTAGTATATATTACAGATTCCAGCTAAAAATGTATGCATATTTCAAAGACTCTGTATTCATATATTAAGTTGATGGAAAATAAATATCAAATTTTGTTATTGAATTGTTACCAAAAAATCAAAACGATGATGAGAGGGATTCCTGTGAATCCAAAGGAGTCCTATCTTTTTGGCTCATTCAATTGTCCCAAAAAATTCGACATTTTTGTTCCACCAATCAAATACATCATCTACATATAAATATGCATATATATGCATGAATTGTTGTCGTTGACGTTTATGCGTATAATACAATGAGAAGGAAGAACGGTGCATGGATCGGAGGTGAGGAGATAAAATGAGTCGTCTTATTTATTCTTGGCTTCTCGTCTTAACCGCACGCAATAAACAATTAAATCATTCGATTAATCCCGACGATTTTTCATTCATTCTTATCCTTCATTTTTCTTTTTTTTCTTTTTTCTATCTTTTTTTTTCTTATATACTTTTACTTCATCGAATTGTACCATATATTCGTTCTCTATTTTTTTTTTCTTTTTACTAGAATTTTTCCAAATTTGATAAAAACGAAATAAAAAAAAAAAAAAAATGTACGAATATATGTTACAACTTAACATTTAAATTCTAATCTAATGATTTTTCAATGATCATTCCCGCAATTTCCCTGTATGTGTGAGATGTGGCTTACATGCCTAATCCATGTATACATATTTCTTTTCTTAACTTAACTGTTCAGCCTTATATATATATATATATGTGTATGTATATGTGTGTATATATGTATGGGTGTATGTGTCTGTACGTATATTATGTTTACATGTATATATTTATATAATTATATCGTTAAAAGCCCCCTTCTTTTTTTTTTTTTATTCAATTATGGGACAAAAACAGATTTTCCCCAAAAATCTTCATCATGCATTTTTTCTTTATCTTTATCTCCTTTCTTTTTTTCTTTTTTTCTTTTTTTTTAAATGTGACCCGACAAAACACTATTAATCATTTTATTTATCTTTTTGTCCTTTTTCTTTTTTCGAAATCTTTTTTCCTATAAAATCATCTAAACAGTCTTCCATCAATCTTCTTCGCATGATTTATCTTCGTTTTAATATGGTTTCGTTTCATTCTTTCTTATTTTATTTATTTATTTATTTATTTAATTAATTATTTATCATCGTAGAAAATTATAAATCGCTGGTTCACGAGGTATAGACACGAAATGAATAAAAAAGGGATATCAAAATTTTCCGTACGATCAATCGGATCGATCGAACCAATACGTTCGTAGTAACCCCTAAAAAGGTGCTGGGTGCATCGTGTCTTTGAGAGTATTAGTAATATAATAATAGTAGTAGTAGTAGTAGTAGTATCTTTATACGTGAAAGTACTTATTTATTTGTGGTACGTGGCACACGCGCGTGTATATGTAACGTGTGTGTTTGTGTATATATATATGTGTGTAAAACTTGTTGCCATTTTTTTTTCTATAACACTTGTTTTTTATTATTATTATATTCTCATTTCTAATATCTCAAATATCTCAGAATTTTTTTTTTCTCTGGTTACCCTCCACGTATACGAGGTTAGCATATATTTTTAATTCAAAAAAAAAAAAAACAATAAATCAAAATCTGCCAACATTGACGAGGATAATACGAGTAGTAGTACACGATGCGAATGCGGTAATAAGAAACGTACGGCCTGGAAACTTATGCGAACATTGAAAATTAATTATGCTCGCACCGATATATTGTTTTATCATGACTTTTTTTTTTTATATCTTTCTTACTTGTATCATTTTTATTATTTTTTTATTTTTATTTTTACGCTGTTGTTTGTCTCGTTATGCTAACTAGAACCGCCCTATTTCCCTCTCCCCCCCCCCCTTAACATTGTCTCTCTTTCTCTCTTGAGCGGAATGGTCCAAAATCTTTGAAAAAAATCCCTCCTGCACCATCAATTTTCCCACTCATTATAGATAAATCGCAAAAAACGTTTATTATAGACATCGGAGTTACTTGCAAACCGAAGGATAAGCTCGTTCCTTTTTTTTATTTTGTAGTTTTGTTCTTTTCATATCTTATTGATTCGTCTACTTTCACCTCAGCCCCCCCCCCCTCATTATCCCTCTGTTTATTTTCTTCATTTCTACATTTTATTCTCTAAACAATCTTCTGTAATATTCTAAGTGTAGTATTCGAAGATACGAAGATATTAGGAGTAACTTTGAAGACGAATCGATATTTAAAAATGTGTTTGTTTCCATTTTTGTTTTACCTGTTCTTTCTTCTTCTTCTTCTTCTTTCTCATTTGTGTGTTTGTTTGTTTGTTTATTTGTTGCTTGGTTTATTTCTTTTTCTTCGTAGAACTTTCTTTCACAATTTCCACCTTCTTGTGTACGCGGTATTCTTACATAAGAGAAGATATTTTAAAATAAGTGTACGATGCATTAAGTGATAGACTAATTTTACGAGTGCTCTTTGTTTATACACGCTAGTGCGATAAACCTTGCGATTTGGTATTTTTTTCATATAATTGTATCATCGACTATGTCGTTAATACACATTATTTATCACATTCTCTCTCATTCTCTCATTCTCTCATTCTCTCATTCTCTCATTCTCTCATTCTCTCTCTTTCTCTCTTTAGTCTAGTTTATTTTTCCCATTATTTATTTATTCTCTGTTCTTTCAATCACTGACTTTTCCTATCAGTTTATAATAAAACGTAGATTAGAAAAAGAAATTGGTGCGCATTGTATATGTATATATATATACGTGTGTGTGTGTCTCTGTGTACGACAATAATAACATTACTATTAATATGTACACATACAACATATGCATATATGATCGAGAAGAAATCTGTGTATATATATGCTCATGTATGTATGTGTGAGCATGTGTGTGTGTGTGTATGTTTCTCTTCATTTCTTTCTTACATAAACAACGAGATATTAACTTCGAACACTGAATAATGATCGGTAACGATGATCGATTAAGACACCTCCACCTTCACCGCCCAATCGATTTCGAGATGATTGAATTGTATTTTTAAAGTTCAAGTTTAATCTCTTATTTAAAAGTGTGCATGAACAGCATATCTTTCTTATTTTATTTTTCCCCCTGTTTTTATTTTTTTATTCCTTGGTTATTATCAACGCTATGTTAGATCGAGAATCATTCATAAACATCATTCGTCAACTTTCGTAATATCATTTAAGAAATAGAACATGGATATATATATATAGTATCTATATATATAATATATATAATATATAATATATATATAAATAATATGTATAGACCTCCTCCAAATGTTCCTAATCTTTAAGTAACCAACAGAGCGGATTTATTAAACATGTTAATGGGAAAAAGTTGAAGTTATGGTAACCGCTCAAATTAGTTTCTATATAATATGTATATATCGATTATCAATAATATCTACTCGCAACCATTCAATAACGATTTAACCCCTTGACATACAACGACGAGTTTGACTCGTCAAAAGCTTTTTTTAGCGAACTTCGTGCAGTATACAATTGTTATTTTCTTAATGTTACTTAGATGTTCTTTATTAACACATCAATCTAATTAATAAAAATCTAAATTTCAAAATAACCCTTAAACGTTCCAAGTGTGCCTCCCTCGTTTTAGGCACAGTCGATGCACGATCCTCTACTCCAAATATTTTTTTGGAATCGTTATTGGTAATTGTTTACAAATAAAAAATAATACACTCCTGAGTCAATTCATTTTATCTGTTTTATTGTAAACCCATATATTTATCAATTATTAAATAAGTAATAAGTTGGAGGTGCCGGTCGATATTCACAAATAAAAATCAGAGCGTTAAAAATAAAATGTACTCTTTCTCAGATTTCACGTAATTGTTCAATTAAATGAAATGAAATAATACTTCTCCGTCACATTAAGTTCCATTTAATTTGTATGTCAAGGGGTTAATGCCATTATTCGCTCTCTTATTTCCTTCCTCTTTTTTTTTTTTCAATCTATATTTCATCTGGATCAATCTCTTAAACATTATGGGATACACAATTAGCACAATGACGACGACGACGACGACGACCATTCCTCTCGCCGTGATTTTTCTTTTTTTTCTTCTTTTATAATCTTCTTCTTCTTCTACTTCTTCTTTTATCATAGCAATATTTCTTATCGTAATTTCTTTTTCCTTTATCATTAATATTTACGTAAATTCGAGCGCGCGATATAATATATATATATACCTTCATCTATAGAAATTCGACATTTAACTTTGTCAATATTTTCCTATCATATTCTTGTTTCATCCTTTTCATTTATTTTAATTTTTAGTTTTTTTTTCTTTTTTTCTTTACCGGCTAATAAGTATATCCAGTCTCTTTCTAAATCTATACATAATTATTCTTATCTCGAGCTTGCGCGAGCGCACGCATGCATACATATAGTGCAAGCGCTGGAGATAATTGAGTATGCAAAACGTGAGAACTGAATTCCACCAATGGATTTAAATTAAGAATAAGTCAAAAATTAATAATAAGAATCTTGCCGGTCTAATTTTTGATACATTTTGTTTTACTCTCTCTACTCTTATTTGTTAAAGGGAATCGATTGAGAGTACATGTTATAAAATTTAATGATTATTTTAGTAATGATTTATAGTTTTTTCTAATGGTGAAAGTGATGATGGGTTGTTGCACGAACGAAAAAAAACTAACAATCCATTTAATCCATTTAATAGTAATGGGTATTGCGTGGATCGCAATATTTCCACCTATCATCACTCCATTTGCTTNGGCCCACCCCCAGCTCGTATTGCCGCTTCTTTTTCTTCTCCAAGTTAACTTGCGCGTAAAGCGGCTCACCGGGTTTCGGCTGCTGCAACATACACACAAGCCAACGGTTAGTATACAAGCTCTGGGGGGGGACTTTTCTCTTTTCTTAATTTTGGTTTTTTTAATTTTTGTATTTTGTTTTTATCTCTCTTTCTATCTCTCTCACTCTCTCTGTCTTTGTCTCTCTGATTTCTCATTATTTCCCTTTTTTCAGTTGTTTCCTCCACTTTGTCATCTTTTCTTATTTCTTTTATATTTATTTTGTCTTTATTTCTTTACTTTGTGTTTTGTTAAAGTGAGAATGGAGGGGGTGGTTGGGGTGGGGACCTGATAAGTGCATCAAATTAAGTAACATCGAACCAAATTACTTGCTTTCTTGACTTTTCAGTTCTCTTTTTATGGTCAAATTTTTAAATAAAGAATAACTTGTTATCCTGATCAACGGTAGGGATGGTTTTTTTTCACAGTGGTAATAGCAAATGATCCCCCTTATCATTTTTTTTTCATACCTCAGCCTCTTAATTTATCATTAATTTGTTTATTTATTTTCTCATTATTATTATTATTATTATTATTATTATTATTATTATTATGAAGCTATTATAAATGCGATCATTGTTATCTTATCAGCGAAATTATTACATGGACATTATTATTGTTTAATATGGTTACGATTTATGATATATGCTATGTCCAATATAGAATATTTTTAACGATTTTTAATTGAGATCCTATTTTGTCGTTCTATTTAATCATGACTGCATATTAACGGATTTTCTGCATTGATATGTTATTCTGTCTAATTGTCTAATGCTAGTTTCTATTTTTTTTATTTATCTACCAAGAAGACGACATATTTCAAATCTATAATACACGTTTTCGATTTATCGAGTGTGCGTGTATATTATGTGTGTGTGTGAGTGTGTATGTTTGTGGACATTTAGAAGAAGTAAAAATTTTTCGTTTTTTTAAATCGTGAATGGCGATCGAACAATAAACATGGATATTTAAATAAAAAAGAAATTGGAGGCAGTCATGAGGACTGTCGACAGAAGTAAAAACTTAAAACTGTATTTTGAATTTTCAAACAGATTGTAATATTAAAAATTACACATTGTATATACCCGATAGTATGTGTGTGTTATTTGAAAATTTCATGATTTATACAAAAGAAGGTTCTACAATACTTCACACATTCTCACATTTTTTCAGATTACACACGCTTTTGACCAAAGCCGACACACCTTCTTTTGTATAAATCATGAAATTTTTAAATAACACACACAACAATCGAGTATATACAATGTGTGTGTTTATATGGTTGTTTTCTTCTTTTGTTTTCTCTAAAAAACAATCGAGTATATGCAATGTGTTGGTGTGTGTATATGTGTATACGAGTACACAGGCCACTGCACGCGCATAGCATGTTGATGACGCGAACTTATAAGATTTTCCTCTACCATAAAGCGTCTAATACGCGGCTAAAGAAGTTTTCACTTCAAAAATGATTTGACAAGTAATTAATGTGCATTAGAATATTAGATCATCCCTTATTCGTTAGAATTACATTGACACAATGATAATAATGTCTCTTTCCACTGTTTATACGTATGTGTATATAAATGCATTTCTAAAATGTTATAAATATATATATTATTAAATATTTTATCTTACGTATAGAGTTGTTATAAATAAACGTTCTCCTAATCGCAAGATAAAAGATTTTTGTTAGTTCGTTTATTTTCTTTCTTCGTGTAGTATAGTACCGATAATAATATAATATAAACCTCGAAAGTGTATATAATTATCACAATGTTGGGAGTAATGAGAAAAAAGAAAAAAAAAAATACACAAAAAAAAAAGAGAATTTTTATTTATAACACACGTTGGCACTTATTTGAAAAAAAAATTCTATAAAATATACATCCTATTTCCTAGGGTCAATCGTATGCAAGTATTTGTATATATAAGTATGTATATATGTATCTACCTATTGTAAATGACGACGAAAAATTGATTTTTTCTTTTTTTCTTTATATGCAAGCGTTCTTCGTTTAACACGGTACTTCTATAACACGTTTTCGATAAAGGGGAATTCCTAAATTTATTGCTACTGGAAAAAGCTGATTTTCATTTTGACAGTATGCGTTTTGTTCTTTGTAAATGACGTTGATAAAATTTTATCTTGTTTAATTTGGTCGTATTTGAAATATTAATATAAAATCATAATATTGTATTTAATATTTTTGTCTTTCGATAAGGGAAACTTGAAAGATACTTACTTTTATATTTGTACGTTTTATTGAAACGAAATTTTAGCTATCACAAAATTCCACACTTTAATACTTGATTTCGATATAGCATGGTACGAATTAACCGTGTTAAACGAGGGACATCTGTAGCTACGTTTATAATAATAATAATAATAATAAAAAAGTAGAAAAAAAAACTTGTACAAATTTTCTTCAAGTTAAACTTTGTTCACTTTTTACGTAGATACATATATAATTGTTGATTATATATTAATAATAATAATAATAATAATATTGGCTAAATTTGTCGCTGGAAAACGTTTGTTCTTTTTCGTTATTACGTTTTGTCGTTTGGTTTCTTTTAGTTTTTGTTATTGTTGTTTTTTTGTTCATTTACTACTTTTTTTTCTTGTTTTTTTTTTTATTCGTTACGATACGCTCATGTATATATATAAAAATATCTTGATATATAATGCACTAATGTATTATATTAATTACGCTACTGCATATCATTACTTACAGATTGGTAAATTGTAGGTCGTCCAACGTTATTTGAATTAATATTAGCTCTTTGAATCGTTCTATCTTCGTATCTCGTACTTCCTTGGCTCGCCATTGGTCGATTCAATGTGCTACAATCATAGCTATATTTAACGTAGAATAAACGTTTTTATATATAACTCGGGACTCTGCATTAAATTGAATAAAAATATAACATAAAGTAATAGAAATTTATTAATATTATATGTAATAAAAAACAAATCAAAAGTCATAGACAAAAAATTAACATTGTATTATAAAAACTGAATAAAAAGCAGAGTCCCAGAACTAAAAATTAATTAACAAAAGATATCACACAAACTTATATCATATAGTAATTATGTACTAGTAATTATGATATTAGAAAAATTGATTTTAAAATTAATCTTATATTAAAATTATTTATATAATATAAAATCAATTATTTCAATATTTTAACGTTCATAATTATCACCACATAAATAAACTATACACTCTACTATATACATACTTCCATTACTATAATATATAAATATAATAAGTAAAAAAAAAAGAAAAAGGATAAAATTTGTCTTTTGTAGTATTTATAATTGAACAGTACGGTAATACCTGTTAGCGTTATTTGGCGAATTAGGTCCGGAATTTCTAGCAGCGACAGTTTTCGTTACAAAGTCCTGTTCCTTCCAGCCATGTTTCTTATAAACGTCACGTAATTCCTGATGTTGCCACATCGTAAAAAGAACTTGTCCTATAAAAAAGTAAAGAGGGGAAGTGACCGAGTTTTTAAATCACTTTATTAAACGAAATTAATGGCTTCACTTTTTCGGAACGGCAAACTCAGGATTATCGCAAGCAAGCAAGTAAGCAAACAAGCAAACAAGCAAGACAAGAATAAGAGTTTATAGAAATATTTGTCTTCTATCTCTCTTTATTTTCCTTACCTGCGAACTTAAGAACACGAGGGGTATATTTTTGACGTTGTCGTGTTATGTTCATAAGCCTGTCAACACCTCCGGCGTCTAATAAAGATCGTGAAAATTCAGCATTCTTCTTGATGACCTCGTTCAAAGTAGCAAGCACAGCTGCTATCGTATCGTCGCTGGTCCCCTGATCGTGCTGATTATTTCCCGAGGGTAACTTCTGTATGAGATCTCTCATCGCATATTTACCAATTAGCTCCTTATTGCGTTGATCTATCGCAAGATTTCTCAGAGCAGTTGCTACTGCGCAAACCACTCGATCCACCTGGGAAAATGTGGATAAATGAACATATTCCATTCTGTACAAATCTATGTACATTATTTTTCCTTTTAATATAATAATATTACATATATACAAAATGATTTTAACGAATCGTGGATAAATAAAGATTATTATCAAAGTAAAATCAAGTTCAAGCTGAACGCGTTAATCAAATAAATGTGATCACGATTCGTGAATCACCTAGTATATAAAAATATTAGTTTAGAGAAAAAGAAATCTATTATTATTTCGGTAGATGACTGTAGTGATCGATATCTCATAAAGTATCGATCAAACAATTTCAGATTTATGCTCGTTGGAAAGGTGACATTTTCAAATTCAGAGACATTAGAAGAAGCTACTCTTTAAAATGGCAACTAATTATAGAACGAAACGGTGCATATTTAATCCAAATCGAACAATCCGAAACATGTTAAATAAAGTCTTGAAGTTAATGGAAAAATTATGGATTTAGCTAATATAATTAAAAGTGATTTTACTCTAAAATGAAACGGAAACTTGTTTCTCTAAAAAAAAAAAAAAAAAACAAAAAGACAAATTGCAGATGTTTTTGAAAGAAAAATAAGACACGTACCTCCATCCTTAACAATTCGACTAAAATAGGAAGGCCCTTGTCCTTACGAACAGCTGCCCGAATTTCAATGCTCGGTTGCCAGTAACAAGCTGCAAGATTTTGCAATGCTCCTGCCGCAGCTTCTAATGTTTCCGGATTAGAGCATGTCTGTAAAAGGCTTAAATAAGACTGAACGACTTCCGGTTGCCAGAGTAACTCCATCCCTCTGACCGGATCCGTTCTAGGACTCGTCGTGCGTGACGTTGCGTTCTCCTTTTGAACCGGTTGACCGTCCTTCTTCTTTTTACTACCACCGAAGCAACCCAAATTTTCACCTATGACAGAGAAATAAAAAGAAAAAAAGGACAAAATTTGATTAGCAAATAAAAACCAACAAATGAAAAAAAAAAAAAATAAAAAAAAATAAAAAGAAAAGAACAAACGAATAAATAAATAAATCAATCAATCAAAATGAATATATCGTGTGGTCATTCCTACAAATCGTATATGTATGAAATCGATTACTATTATCTGATATTGACTGCGATATTAATGTCAAAAACAGAGACACGCCATTCACACACGCGCAATTCTTTATCGGTGTCACGCGATTTTTTATTCGATGAAAAAGATGAGATATGGACCCAATTTGTTGGATGAATGGAACGTAATCATTAGTGATTTTTTTTATTTCTTTTTTTTTTTTTCCCTGTATCTACCCAACTCTAACCCTTCAACCCTCCAATAATATCAACGCAATCACGTTCGTTACTAACAATGTTGATCCAGTTTAATAATCGTGTTTACGTTCGAGTTGTTGCTCTTATAAAAAAAAAAAAACTTCATGCATTCGATTATAACGAAGATATGCAATTTCTACGCATCGATGATTTATTTCTTCGATACTACGTATGTATACTTATGCATGTATATATGTATATGGATGGCTCTTTACATTGCCATTGAACTGAAAGCCAACTGAAAAAACATCGAAATACTGCTTACACTATGTGCAATGTTATTTTTTTAAACAACATAACTCTCGAGTCTCGTTTCGTTTCAATCCCAGTTAAAGCGCTCCAAGCTTTGCAATATTTTTTTTTCTTTTCTATTATTTTTTCTTCTTTTTTTTTTTAATATAAATGCAGATATAAAGATTGCCATGAAATTAATAGCATAAACATTAAAAACAAATTTTAAATATGCATAAATTATACAAGGCAGAGTCAAAAGTACCGAAGTATTATTTTTCTCTTATTCAACATTGTAAATTTGATTTTTATTATGTTCTATCACTCTCTCTTTAAAAATATACAATATACGTAAGAAACCTTTTATATTATTATAATTACAATAATTATTTCGAGAGATTAAAATATTTTGTTGATATTTTAATTTACGTTATCATGAAAGTAAATACCGTATTCAAAAACAATTAGTAATTCACAGGTTATTCATTGATTTTAATGTTTCATTATTTTGAATAATTATTATAATATATTTGAATGAATATTTCTGTTACGATGAGACGAATAAATTAATAGTGTCATGTTTGTCGATTGCAAATGTGTTTAATAATGGAAAAAAATATAAAAAAAATAAAATAATAATAATAATAATAATAATAATAATAATAATATAATAATATAACACATGATACAGATATGTCTCTCTCATGAAATATTTGAAAAGCTCGTAATAAAGAGCCACGAGAAAATAAATGTTTTTTATATATTTCACTAAGCGTTGCATGCATTTGTATAACGATGCATATTTAAGATAATAAATTAATAAGTAATTAATTTATTAATTAATTAACTATGTGAAATTGCAGTAATGTCTTACCTTGGCATAAACTGTATGCTAAAAAAAAAAAGTTTAAACAGATTTTAATTCATGCCAAAGTCGATAAGGATATCGTTCCTTAATTTTATTTTATTTTCACGACAAACGCGTTAATAATTATTATTTTCATATGGAAGAGAAAAAAAAAAAAGAAAAATAAATAAATTATATAATAATAATAAGAATAATTGAAAATCTTTCAGAGATAAAGTAAAATCACTTGGTGTCACGTGATGGCTGTGTAACGAGAGTAATCATGTAAAGAAAATATCTTATCGTGTCAATTTTATGTTTATTTTTTTAACCCCATAAATAAGCCCTATCCTATCGACACACGCTAATCTTAAAATGTATTCAATCTAAAACAAAACAAAACGCCACTCTTCATCTTCACGAATATGATTTTTAATCCTACCGATACTTTCTTGAGAGAAAAATATGCAAAAAGAGAAACATAGGATTGGTTCTCACCTTTCACTGGTGCCGCAACTCTGTTCTGCACCGCCGACTGTATCGGATGTTTGTCGTAATTGGGGTCCTCAACTTCTTGACACCGATAACTTAAATTTCTTAAGATGCAGACGCAATTTTCCACTATCTTATTCCCAATGTTCGATTTTTCAATCGCGGAACGCACTACGTACAAGAGAGCATCAACCAGTCCGTCACATTCCCTTAATTTTTTTCTCGCGTATTCTCCAGCACTAGAGACGTTTCTTAAAACACCCGATGCATTACGAAATACTGTTGACCAACATGTCTCCCCATTCGAAGAACTTGGATCCCAACCACTGTGAGGTATTATTATGTTCTTCACTACCATCGTAACTCCGTCATCGATGATCGATCGTTTCAAATCCTTCGAAAATATATTTTATTATTTAAAATTTTTTATAGAGATAAATAAACATTAAATATATAAATATTGGGAAAAAAAGTAATTGCAATTTTTATTATTTCTTAAAATAAATTCTTACAAATTTCGTATGGTTTTCGATAGGTTTACATTGTTTACTTGCTGAAATATTACTGGGTTTCATATTAGGTACAGTTGCCCTACATTGCATCGTTAAATTTTCACGTATCAAGATTCGTGAGTCAACGTATTCGTATTAATATTCGTGTTATCACAACTGTACAGTTTCAAACTTGTTAACTTAGTTAACTTCTATTTATCGTGACATTACCAATGACCATACCGTATTTCATTAACATTTAAAGAAGAGTAACGGGATTATTAATCCGTGCTTTATGGTTTAAAGATGTATGAGTGTCCGAAAATAGATTAAAAAGTTGTTCAATTAAATATTAACCATAAAAAGAAAGTCAATCGTTCATTCAAAGCCACCACCGCTGAAGGCAATATCGAACGTGTACGTGACACGATGTTTTCAATTAAATACATTTCATATTTGTAAAAAAAAAAAAAGAAATGTTTTTTTTTACGTTGTAGATCTTTGGTGCAAACGTAACGAGAAGTGGCCATTGGAAATTGGAGGACACCGACAAATATTAATACGTGAGTGTTTGACAATACAAAGCACATGAAATGTTTAATCTTAAAATGAAGCAATTTGAATGCTTTTAATAAAGCAAAGTTAACTACCGATAAGCTACTATTAGTTATATGGGACAGTTGACAAGCGAGTGTGCACTTTACCGCAGAGTAAAGGGTAACATCTGATACTGTGTCATATTATGCAAAATTATCGGTCTCTTACTGAGAGTTATATGACATTAATATAGAACTATTACAAGTAAGAATAAAATCAAGGTATGCTACTATGTTCAGCCAGAATTCTTAATTCGAATAAAATTTCATTAGGAGACTATAGATAATCACCTTTATAATAAGGGACTCGTATAGCAAAAGGAAGATTAAAAAAAAATGTAATAAGATAAAGGTACTTACTTCGCAAGACGACAAATTCCACAGTACTCCGGTTACAAGCTCCTTGATGTCGGCATCAAGCGTCATACGTAACAAATGAATTAGAGCGGGTACACCACCGGCGTTCTTTATCGCACGTTTGTTCTCGTCGTTTTGTCTTCCATAAGACAAGTTTCGTAACGCCCCACATGCGTTTCTATAGATATCGGGATCGTCATGATCCAATAATTGCACTAAGGGTGGAATGCCTCCTAGACTACGTGTTTTCTGTTTATTCGGATCGTCCATATAACAAAGATGTTGCAAATAGGCAGCTGCATTAGCTTTGATAATGTTATTAGGACTGCTAAGAAAACTGATAACTTCCGATAAGTTAGGATCTCTCCATCTCATTGATTTTTGATCATCGTCCAAGGGCGATGCCATACCCGGTACAACCGGATGACCAGATTGTAATCGTTGAAGGTGTACCTCATCCTCAAATATCCCTGGTGGTACGCCAGACGACAATGGGATCTGATGACCTTCGTCATATCCGGATACATCGTTAGGAACTGCCACTGGACCTACCCCAACACCAGGGCCGTATCCTACTGGCCCATATGGGGACGGAGATACGTAACCATAGGCCACTTTATTCTCATCTGAAATGATAACACGTCGTTACGTTAACAACACGAAACATGATCCTTTATTTATCAAGAAAAATACAAAATAAATTAAAAAATATAAACATCAAACGAGAAGCTGCTGCTGCTGCTGCTGCTGCTGCTCCTGCTGTTACTGCTGATGCAGTTATTTGCTGTGTTACTGTTGTTGCTACGGAAAGCATAATTCACTTGCATTATCTTCGTCGTTTGAAATCGAAACTTGATATACGAGGAATTCTAGGAGAAAGGTATTATGAAGTAATGCGACAAAATATTTGCTTACTCAACACAAATATGCATGAAAATGAATGATACGCGCGTTATTAACGATTAATATCAACTGATAATAAATAATAAATCAATATTAAGCGCATGAATATGCAAGATGACAGTAAAATAAAATAATAAATATAATGTAGCCCTACCATGAGGATGTTGCGAAGGCTCGCCGGAGTCATCCATATTCCACGAATTGCTGATCTGATCTAAAAGTAACAGAAAACATCAAACAACACGTCACAGATGGAATGAACAAATAAGACAGTGAATTAAGCTGTGTGTTTAAACGATGAAAAGGTTCAAATAATTTTTGAAAATGTTATTCGTCGAATGAAATATTTACAAAATATAATATAATAATGTATATTTGTATCGGTAATTGTAACATTACCAACAATTATATACATGTACATATACATACGCATGTATATTAAAATAAAAAAGCTGTTAATATTTCAAGAAATGATTTACTTTGCAAAAAAGAAGAAAAAAAAATAATCTATGCATAAATATAGATTTATTGTTATACCATATTGATCTCCGGGACCGCCTGGACTTGGAGTAATGCGATAATGATCTTGCAAAGCCGGATTAAGACCTGGGTCAATGTCGTTGTAACCACCTTCGACGAACGGTGCTGCTTTACGCAAATATTCTGTTTGCATAAATATTAATAAATGATAAAATATATATATTTATATTAAACAGTTTTTACATTTAAACACTTTATGACTGTACAAACATTACTAACATTTCTAAATGAAGTAAGGATTATTTACACGTTTGATATTGATAATAGAATATAAATTAAAAATAAAAATAAAAATTATTAGAAAGTCTACTTGAGAAAGTGATCAGTTTTAATGCAGAGAGAGAGAGAGAGAGAGAGAGAGAGAGAGAGAGAGAGAGAGAAAGAGAGAAAGAGAGAGAATGACCCGTATTGGTAATAGTAAGTTTAATTTCTATGAAAGTAGGTGAGAAATCGATTATGTACCATGCGGTGGTGATGCACGACTGTGTTCTGACGGACTATGCGGGCTGTGTGGTGAATGCGATCGTGGCATGTAAATTCCATGAGGACCTGGGTAACCAGGTTGCGGAGGATACCCGAGGTATGGATCGTAATGGTCAAAACTGACCATGTATGGATCCGCCGGATATCTCGGATCAGCATGTTGATAGTCTTGCGACATCAATGGCACCGACATGTAACTGACTGCACCTGGATCTGGTTCCATGTGTGAAACTTCGCGCACTACTTTCGTTACGGTCGTTACCTAAAATGATAAGCAAAATACAAAATTAGAGGAATAATTAATTATTTTTTACTCAAGAAATAAATACGTCAAGAATCTACTATTAACCCATTTGAGACTGGTTACATATCGTGTGTGCAATTAATTTCCGAGGCTACAAAGACCGGTTGCACAATGTAAGTGCAATAATAATAATAATGAACATTTATCAATTATTCTGAGTAAAGTAGTCATCGAGATAAGACTTTTTTTACGAATTAAATAGTATCTGTAAAGTATAAAAAACAAAAACAAAATTTGGCATTGGTTTTGTTGCGTCAGGGTTGCGTCAGGGTTTTGGTTGAATTGTGAAATGTCGATTAAATCTAAAATTATATTTTTATTATAAACAATTATTATTATTTAACTTGGAATTTATAAAAGTTTATGAAAATATAAAAGTTGATTAAACAATTAGTAATTAATTAAAATGGAAAATTCTGTTCCATATTATGCAGTTATTCAAATAATTACCAACAACAATTTTATTTGCATAAAAATATAAATTACGAAATTGTGTGTATAAAAAAAAAACAGAAAAATAAAAAGAAACGTATTACTATTAATGAATTTTTGAGGACAAGTAAATATTGAAATTGATGAAAGGAAATGAGAAAAAAAAAGAAAAATACGAACAAAATATTCAAGGTTAACATAATATTTACACGAATTAATCGAACGCGAATAAAAATGGAAATCTTATTCGCTGCGAAATCTGTTTATGGTGCGGATGATATTCTCAACAAAAATTCTATTTGCATAAAAATAATATTATCTACTAATTTGTATGTATAAAAACAAAAAAAAAACCAACGAATTATCGTATTCAGTATAATATTTAAATGAATGAATCCTACTAGCAGGAAAATAAAATCGTTTAGTTGCTACGCAACAGGAATCTGTTCTAATGAAGATATTATCGACAAAAATATTGATTTTTAAATATTAAAAAAAAAAAAAAGAAAAAAGGTGTGCAGTGGAAGGAAAGAAAAAATACGAACGAATTTTCGAAGTCCAGTTGTGTAATATTCAGATGTACGAATATAACGTGAAAAAAAAAAAAAAGAGGAATAACGTAGAAATTTTCTACCCACGAAATTGATTTCGACGAAGATATTATCAACCAAAAATGTCATTTACATAAAATATATTTTCCACGTAATTTTTCCGAGGGTATAAAATAAAAATACCAGAAAAGAAGAAAATAATTGTGGGAAAAAGAAATAGGGAAAAAAATTGTTCGGAGGCAACCTAATATATTCGACGAACGGAATCGACAACGTCAAAACCTTACTTGCTGCGAAGTCTGTTGTTTATGAGTTCGGATGAGCAATGGATCCTCTTGGACAGACAGATGAGATGAGTGTAACGAATGTGTATCCGCTTGTCCGTTACTTCCATGATAGTCCGCGTCACTCTGTCCGCTGAAAATCGAACGAACCCCAACCGACACGAACGATATTATATGTATATATAAATAGCATGAGAGAATATTTCTAATAACATTTCTATCTATATAAGATACCCTCACTCACCCCTACCCCAACCCTAAATTCAAATTACGAACATATAAATATTTAGATACTAACGTATACTGTGGCATGTCGGAACCTTTATCCTGAAGTACTCGTCTAAAACCAAACAGAAACAAAAAACACAAAAGTAATTATTATAAGTATTTAAATACAAAATAACGAAGGATTAAAACATTTTTTATCATACCAAATACTTATTCTTTTAATATATACTATTTATTTTTAAATATTTTCTTTTAAATATAAGCGAAATCGATAATCTAAAAGAACATTTCTTACACAATCGAGCAACTACTACTAAAGGTTTATTAAATAATATTATATTAACCCTCTATAATTGAAATTTATAATATTGAAACATTTATAGTATATTACTTTTATACCAGTTAATAATATATGAAATATTAATTAGTATATAGTATACATTTACTGAAATTAAATTTGTAGTTTCTTTTTTTAGCACTTTTTTTAATCTTACAACAATTCTAAATGTTTAATATTCAAAATTACAGATACTAGAAAATTACAAGACATTATAGAGAGTTAATTGTAATATCTACGTCGATATAAAAAAAATTAATAAAATAAAGCGAACGATATTATTGTACAAGAATTAAAGAAAAAAAAGTAAATACAGAAATGAAAGCGGACAATAAATTTTCTAAGTTTATAAACTACGAGGATTTTATCTTCTTTTTATTTTCAACGACGAATAAAGAATTCGTTGAAACGTGTCATACCGTTTATCATATTCATAAGAGGAAGGAGGAAACATTGGAGGAGTATAACTAATTAGTCTAACTACTCATCTCATTTCGTCAGCACTCTGCTAAATGATGCATGCTAAATGAACGAATAAATGTTGTTAGTGGGCTGAAGTTGTTCCTTTTGAAAATGACGTCTGTATCATGTGTGTTAATATGTAAATATATAATAATTATTTTATAATAAATGTGTATACGATATATGTATGATGTCAAATGTAATAAATTATAAGAAAAAAAAATTATTAAATATTCGAATGAAACAAACAATTAAAAATAAAGTTCCAATCTTATAAATTCTATGGACAAAATTGTATAAAGAATATTCCAAAAATTGTTTTACTTATTGCAACTAATTTTCTTATCTTTCAACTCGGTAAAACGATTTTAAAAACACTACACGCAAAACACTTCTAAACTTTATGCTTCTCCCAATAAACAAAAAATGTTATATAGCTGAAACTAAGAATATATGTTCGAGATGAGTGTACCAACATAAAAAAAGAAATTAAATGAAAATTGACTGTACGTATCTGACGAAATTCAAAAAGTCAGCTTACTTTTTGATTACATCTCGTATTACACGTACAGTAAACATATATAGTGTTTCATGGAAATTCCTAAGGGGAGATATCTAAGCTAAAAATAAATATTTGTATTATATATAATAACTGTAAAAATATTTCTTTTTCAATTCTCTCAGCTGTGTCGTCTATTTTTAATTAAAAAAAAAAAGTATACAAGAAAAGAAACTAAATTGATTGATTACGTAATCTCGGTGTACACGTAAGCGTACGCATACAGAGACACATGAATAGAGACATACACACTCTACTTCAAAAGAATCAACTTCTAATAAAGTGCGATTAGTCACCTCTGCGTTATCTCAGTGCGCGTTATGTTGTGCTCCTGTCTCTGCTCAATCCGTCGATTCACCAGCCTAACATGAATAATTAACAGAATTACCATTATCATCAATAATTTGTATTTTACAATGATAGATATATATTCAATATTTACAATTTTTTATTTCTCTTTCGTTGTATAATTTTAATTGTATGATGTAATCAAATTGGAAGAAATCATCTTGATCAGTTAAACAAAAGGAAACATTTACATTAATTCGAACAGTTTCTTTTTATTGATGATAAACAGTATTGTGTTTAGATGATCCTATGTAATATGTCTATGAATTTTATCTGTCTCTTTGAATGAAAGAATGAAAAGACGTATATGTGTGTGTGTATGTGTATGTAAGTTCAATTAAATAGGTTGACGAATTATAATTAAATGAATTGCTAAAAGAGGAATGATGTTAGCAAAGAATAAATATTTTCAATGGTGGATTAAACATTTGAAATGAAATATATATATATATATGGAAAATGTTTAATTATATTATGTATTTAACATCTTTTCGTAAATAATTATATTACTTATCGTCTCGGCCTTTCATTTTTCCACCATTGAAATATATTAACGTTGAGCTAATGATTATTAATATACGATTATAATATTGCTAATGAAAATGAGCGGTAATTAAGTTTGGCGTAACTGAAAATAGAATAAATATTACACTTAATGAAATGTCAGATGTGAGATTGGTTAAAGCGATCAATTAAGTGCTAATGTGATGCGATAATGATTTTCTTGATGATATNAAAAAGAAAAGATAAAACTTGCTTGAAAAAAAAAAAAGAAAAAAAAAATCAAACTTGGGATACGATATACACTTACAGACAGGAGTCAACCAGCTGATTATTTGACATACCAGCTGATTTTGATCTCTTGCTAAGGAGCGTCCGATGGTAACTCTGACGCAACCCTCACGAAACACTGAAACAAAAATAGAAAGATTTTTTTTTTGATTTTCAATAATTTTATCTGCATTTATAACTATGATTTAACGATCTATAATTAAAATACTTATGCATACACTTGCATAGATTTTTCTTAAAATAGTTCAAAATAAAAACATGGGTTCGTATTTAAAGAAAAACATCTCCCGGTAGTTGACCTTTAACTAAATAAAATTAATAATAAATGGTATAATATTAACGGTGTTTAAAATGAGATAACTTTAGTCTGAAAACTTTCTCACAAAAATACAATATTTCTGTGATAAAAATGAGTTACTTCATACTTTGAATAGCCATTGTATATGTATATGCACTTATATATGCATGTATGCATGTATATAACTAAAACTAATGGCAGTCTCGGTTCGTCGAAATTAATTCAGAAGTTAAGAGATAAGTTATGGAACGTAGAACGAATTCCTCACGACTAATTGTTCAACTTTTAGATTAAATCCCAACTAACTAACTTGTAACTAGAATATATGATCCATGATCGCGAATACAAGGAACGAGAGCTGTGAATGAAATTTCTAAATTCACACGTTGGGATAATTTAATTGTCTTATGAATCTAGAATTAATACGTCGATTATAAGGACCCCAACGAACCATCACAGGGATCATCTTTACTGATTAAGAATATTTCAAAGTTTTATGTGTCAGATTACTACAAGAGTTGGAATCATGTCAACCAGGGTGCACCGTTATTTTTGTAGCCCCTACTTTTGTAGACCTAAAATGTAAAAATATCTAAGGGTCTATACAATGTAATATTAAAATATACAAAACTTGTAATATTACAGAATATTTCAAAATTTTAAATAAGATAGTTTGGATACAAAAATACCGCCGATATATATTATATAATATTATACATAATCGCTATGAAATAATCTAGTAACCGTATATTTTGTTTACTCCCTAATGCACATCATTGCATATTAAATGAAATGAAATTAATTAATATGGTAATAATTTAGCTAAACCCACATGTACCCATGTTAAATTTAATTACCATAATTACTCTTATATATATATATATATATATATATATATATATAATATATTAGTTTGATGAATAATATAATGTATTCTTATTAAAAACTATAAAACTAACATGGATAAAACATAAAGAAAAAATAATAAAATAGATTTTATACGACAAAGAAATAAATTTGAAGAATACGTTTGAAAAACGTTTAGATCTGTTAAACAGTCGCCTGAAAAAAAAAGGATAATAAACTTGGAAAACGTTACCGACCATTTCAAGATCAAATTAAATATGTTTATCCCTACTTCTATACATGTTTCCTTTGTTATCCGAGATTTAAACAATCAAGACAGTTTGAATTCGACCGTCTTATCGTAAACATCTTTTTCGATTCGTTCCTCTTCAAATATTATTCGTTTTAATATTTCAACAATATATATATATTTTTAATTAATTATTTATAACTATTAATTATTAATTATTATTATTTGATTTTTTACACCAAATTGAGTTCATTTTTTCTTACCATTTTCTATTAATTTTGTATCAAATCGAAAAAGAATTTTTCATAAACAACGGATTTATTTTCCAAATATTTTATTAACATTTAAATTAATCGTTCATTAATAACGTGTGTTTAGAAACGTTGATAAAAGAAAAATTGGCTCATGGAATAAGAGAAGTTGAACATCGCTGATCTAATCAAGTAAGTATTCTTTCTATCATTTTATATTGTTCTCTTTATTAGAAAATATTTAATAGAGAGAAAGGGGAATTTAAAGACTAGTAGGTTAAAGGAAAAGTAGATACATTGAAGTTGCTATAGGTTGACCGATATTTTTCTTCTTTTAATTTCCGGTCTTGTTTGGCATAACACATAACACAATTCTATTTTCAGTCAGTTCATTCATTTATTCTCGTTTCCCTACTTTCCTTCAATTTCCTATAAAATTGTCGTTTTCGTCGAAGAAAAATTTCTTAGTTCACGAGTTTATATATTAGAAATGAAGTTTCAAGTTGAGGGTAATAGTTTTCTATCGGCAGTTTCAATAAGACCTACTACTTGTATAATCTTATCGATTATGTGAAGTGTAACGAGGACGAGGTAATTCTAAGAACCGATGGTATAGTCACGACTATAAACAAACTATGCGACTACTATGTTACTTTACATTATATGCAGTATTATTGCTAAAATATCATACATTAATTTTTTATCATCAAAACGTTATACCGCTAACAATAGAAACAGATTAGATTAACAAATTGAAATAATTCACTTCTTATGATTCATATTAGATTAAAGTCATTAAAAATAAAAATATAATAGAAAATGGAATTAGCATATCAACGGGATGGAAAGACAAAAGAATTGTAAAAAAATCGTCAATAGAACACAGAAACGTAGGTTGTCACGTTATCGAAAATAATGGAACGACAACCTGAACGAAAAGGCAAGCGGATGAAGATTAAACAGGCGTTTCGTCTAAACCATAGAAAGAAGAAGAAAATAAAAAAGAACACTTTTATAAAACGGTATATTTTTAACTACGCTCGTCATAAAATATTGTTAAATATCATATATTCTCATATAAAATAGTACTATGTAAGCGTTGATTTTAACACGACACAGTGTATAAATTCCATAAACCATATAAAATATCCACACACTGTAGTAAGGATTGGCATACAATCTTCTTATAACGCGTTATTCTGAAAACACAATTTTAATATACCACGGTATAAAAATTGCATAAACCATCTAATGCGCAGACCGTACCCAAGAATTTCACAAAACAAAGGAGACCCATGGTAAATATGATGCAATGGTTGGGAAGGTAATATTATGAGAGTTTCTATATAAAATCATAAATATTAACATTTCAATTTAAATGCATATGAAATGTTATTAAATGGATGAATCGTTATATTCTAGGGAATTAATGAATTTTATATTACAAAATAGCAAAATAATCTACTTAAGGGGATTAAAATTGGTTAAATAAAAGGAGGGGAAAAAAATTGTAAGAAAAATCTTTATATATATATAAAATCAGGGATAAGTACTTAAGTAAGATTAATTCAATTAGACTACGTGTTCGCGAAGAGATAACAAGCAGAGAAGATATATTCAGTATTAAAATAAATACAAAATTTCAATTGATAGTATTATTACAACGACAGCAATGTGAAGATAAGAATTATGAACAAATCTTGGAATTATTTATATATATAAATATAAATCACAATTATTTAATTAAGTTACATTTGTTTAATTTCATTTAATTTATTATTTTTTATTTTACAAGTTCCTAAATCATATTCAAATATCTATATTTGAATTTCTTCCATATAAATTAATGTAATTTATGGTGGTGGTAATTTATGGAGATCCCAGTGTATTTGTTTTTTTATTTTTTTAAATGAAAAATTTGAAGATTTTATATAATATTTTATATCGGGCATTGCTTCATTGTACAAATTAAACACGTAACGAAATCAAAACTTTTTGATGGTTTTAAATTATATACATATCTTAAAACAGAATTTCCGTAGAACACGGAACGCATTCGGCTAATTTATATTACTTTGTAGTTTCCTGTAATACGACTTGGAAACAAGATGGTAGAAATTAACCGTACTGTAGAAAAGTCTACTGTATATATCACAATTGTCGGTGGTAGTTTTAGCACTAATGATTATCACATACATTATCACGAATAACGAAAGAAGAAAGAAAAATAAGAATAAGAACTTCCTAAAGAAAAACAAAGACATTGTCGTTTATCCTAGTAGACTTTAAACACGTAATAATACTGAACGATTATATGAATTGAAGAGGTAAGAGAAAAGAAAGGAGAGAAAAAAAATTAAAGAAAAAAATAAAAAGAGAGAGAGAGAGAGAGAGAGAAATCAGGTTAAGAAGAATTTGGCACGAATAGTTCCACGATCATGAAATTCCGAAGAGGAAGTCTCGTTACTCGTTGTGAAGTAAAGATGAAAAAAAAAAAGGAAAAGAAATAAAGACGATTGAAAAAGATGGCAAACTAGGGGTGCAGGAAAAAAAAAAGAAAAGTATTCAATTGAATGAATAAAATGTTGGCGAACGAGTAAAACTTTCAAATAAAATAACAGCAAAATAAAAGAATAGATAAGGACGAAGATGTAACACTGGGTGGTGGTGGGATGAGAACAGGTAAAGGAGAAATGGTAGGATAGGTAGAAAACAAGTTAAAAAAATAATATTTGGAAAAAGAAAAGTTTAAGAAAAAAATAGAAAGAGTTTGATGGAGGGTGGAAAGAAGGTAGTAGGGGATGAAAAGTAAGGAAAGAGAGAAGAGGGAAGAAGAGAGGAAAGGAAAATGTGAGGTCAACGAGTCATGACGTTTGACATCTACGCCTTGAATTGATCATTTTCACGGGACAGGACGAGATATGCGTTTTTACACCAACACAAGAACACAACACACACACACATATATACAGAGAGAGAGAGTATGCAATTGTGCAGGTTTGTATGTACATCTACAGAAAACAGGGCGCGAGTTGGAAATGTAGGCCAACGTCGCCTGAAGCTTTATTCCATAATGGTGTCTGGCATATTAAATTTTTTACGCGTCATGGGGCGAATATTCGGAAACGAATGGGAAAAGAAAGGGTAAAAAAGGAAGAAGAAGAAGAAGAAAAAAAATATATATATATATATATAATATATAAAGTGAAGAGAGAAGGTAACGAAAACTCGAACAAAAAACTAGCCCGTCGGGGCAATGTACTGTTGATGCCCTCTATTAAAGTGAAAAAGAGTAAAAGAGAGAGAGAGAGAAAGCAGAAAAAGTACTCATTAGATTAAAATCAAGTTTTGTGAGTATTGAGAAAGTACCAAAAAAAAAAAAAAATATATAAATTGTACAGAAGATAAATAATTCGTTGTAAATATGCAATCTTATTTTTTTAATTAAATAAAAAATAGAAAGAAATGTTAAACATTAAAATGAAGTTTCAAAATGTATTCATTTAATATCATTTTCTCTCTTCTTGTCTTCTTTTTTATTTTCTTTTAATTTAAATAAAAATGCACAAAATATTGTCGTATTATCTCAACGCGTTTATTCGATATTCATTTTATAAATAATTGTTTCTTTTTATTTCCAATTATATTACATTATTATCTTATTAATAATAAGTATATTCTTCTGTGAAAATATAATAAAAATACTTTATTAATTTAATTAAAACGTTGACTCGCGACAAACAGATTGTATAAAATTAATTCATTAAATCAACAAAAATTCTTATTCAAAATGTACGAAGTAATAATATGAAAATAATATGAGAGAGAGAGAGAGGAAGAGAAAGGAAAGAAATAGAATTAAGTCGATGAACAGGAAGAATAGACGAGTAATTGAAAATGATCTTATAGTAGGTAGATGTAAGAGGATACTTACGAGCAAACCATGAATTAATGATTTACAGATTGGAACCGTAGGTAATCTCATTTTTCAAATCAAATAACACGTTTGTAAATACACGTTGCTATACAAATATGTACATATTCTTTGGAACTAGTACGTACACGTGCAATCATTGACAATCTTACTAGAATATATGAGAAATAGAAAATACAAAATGCTTAGGAATAAATGTTTAAACTCCAAATAATTGAAAAACTAAACGAACTACCCTATTTCATCACACTCGTCATTCTCTCCTTTTTATAAAACTTTCTTACTCTTTCTCTAATTTTCTTTCTTTTTCATTTTCTCTTTAACTCTCCCTATTTCTTTGTTTCTTTAGTAACACACCAGTAGACATATCACGTTTTATTCTTGTATTTGTTGAGAACGTTTTCAACTCTATATACATATTTAACTTGTACATAATACATATGTATAAAATGCTTGGGAAAGTAAGTACTTATGAACACGAGACACACATAGAAGAATTTACAAATACATATAAATATATATACTTATATATATATATGCATATGTTTCTTGGTAACTACCATGCAAGTTGCAAATCTTCCAGAGAATTTACAATTATCCGTCTCCCTTCTTTATTACAAGAACGCATGCATGCGTGTACGTTTGCGTAATTAAAAATACGCATATTTTCTACTCTTTCTCTTTATTAATATCGTAGAAAAAATCTTTTTCTAATTCTCTTTTCCCTCTATTTTAACTCTTTCTTCCTCTTCTCTGTTTCAGTCTCGTATTCTCTCTCTCTCTCTCTCTCTTCCAAGTTATCTCTCCAACTCTATTTAAATCTCTTATTCTTGCATTTTCTTTCCTTTTTTCTCTTTCAGTCTCTTTCCCACACTCTTACAAGTATTTCTTTTCCTTACTTTCCCTCTTCCCTTTTCGCTCACTCATTTTCATCCTTATTTTTTCTCTCTCTTTATTTTTCAGTATCTCACAATCAGTAGCTCTCTTACATTCTCTCTCTCTCTCTCTCTCTCTTTCTTTTTCTTTTTCTTCTCCTTTTTTTCACTTTTTCGAGAAATCGTCTGGAGAATGTCGTGAGTGCAACTCGAGGACCTAACAGCGACGGTTAAAAATGTTTACGTGACTGGAAAAAACGTAAAAAGGAAAAAAGAAAAAACAAAACAAGAAAAAAAAAAAGAAAAGCAGTTTTAAATCCATCCCTTTTCCTTTTTACTTCCGCCCTTGGCGTAAGGCATGCGCCCTTTAACAATTAACATACGTGGATATGGTAGGTAGGTTTGTACGTTATTTTCTTTCACGTATGCCACATGCACATGCACTTACCAACATACACATTTAATTCTCTTTTTTTTCTTTTTCCTTCTCGTTTGTCGCATGCAAAAATCTCACCATAAGCTGAGAAAAAAAATTAAAAATAATGGAATTATGTATACTCCTTGTCTTTTTTTTTTTATCTTAATTAATCACAATTATAAATTGTCATCGCAATATTTTACAAAATAAAGCATTGAAGGAATAGAAGAATATTTGTCAAATAGATTGGTAAATATATTTTGAATGGAAGAGGAAATCAAAGACTATAAAACAAAGCGTCATATTTTTATTGGATATGATTGATGCATCTAATGGTGTGGTAGTAGACAGATATACAGAAATAGAGAAAATAATGGGACCTATTTGTCAACGCGTATATAAAAATATATTTATTTATTTATTTATTTTTAATAAATTGATAAGCAATCGATAAAAAATCACTGACAAGTTCCTATTTGAAACAGAGAGAAAAGAGAGAGAGAGAGAAAAACAATTTATTAAAATTGATTTTTATTTTAAAACAAGTTACGAGTTGTCTAATAGAAATCCATTCACTTGTAAATTAATTTGAATAATTTAGAATAAACCATACATATATATATAATATAATAAATATAATATAAGAAAATAATATATATGTTAAGGTAAAAGCAATTTGTTCTACGTATAAGCTATTCATCAAAGCTACGTAACTTTCAAATCCATCGGTCTTGCCGCAGCCACCACTAAATCTCCATGCAAAAACGAGTTTTCCAAAACTTTCTTAAAAGGGACGACGTACTCGAGAATGATTTATCTCGCATTCTATCTCGCTCGTAAATACATTCACGATAAATTTCAATTCGAAAAGAATTGTTTTATTATTTTCTTTTTTTTTCTGTTTCTTTTTTCCCTGAAACGTCATTCACCGGAAAATATTATTACTGATAAATTGTTCCTCAAACTTTTCTTCATATATATATATAAAATATCATCATTTTATTAATAATAACACTAGCAAGAATGATTTTCCTTGTTTAAATAGATTATGAATAGAAAACTCAATTTTCTAGATAATAATTATCATTAAAATAAAAACAATGCTCAAAAGGTTTTCATCTGTCGGTCTGTGTGATTTTATAATTAATATTTCTCATATTTAAAATAATAAAAAAAAAAAAGTTAAGAAATAAAATATATAAAACTGTAACATCTTTTAATAGTATATACGATGTTTAAATATTATACAGCATGAACAATGTATGCAAATAGTACATATTTATATATTTGCATAAGCTATCGTCCGTCATTTAATAGCTTTCATGTATATGTACGCGTGCATTGATACAATGCATAAATGTGTCCTGAAATTGTAATAAACCTCATATTTACCCTGATCTCGTTTTCTCTCTCTCTCTCTCTCTCTCTCTCTCTCTCTTCTTCTCTTACTTTAACGCATGCGCGTAACATACATACATAGCCACGACTATTATGCAAATGCATCTCAGCGTAAAAATAAAAACTGGACGACACCGAGGATGAGAACGATACAACGGCTATGGTTTCTGCATTTACCGAAACAATAGTAAATGGAATGCGTTCCAGCATAATAATTATAATATCTAATAATAATAATAATAATAATAATTATAATAGCTGTATAATATCGACGAAAACATAGAACACTTTTCCTGTTTATCATTGGATTTTCTTAAAGTTAATATAATAAAAACAATTTTTTATTTGACGTAATATAGTATAAATTATCGATTAATTTAATTAATAATAAGAATAATAAAACAAATCCCGTGAGGGGGCGGGTAAGAATACACCCTCAGTAATCCCTGCTTGTCGTAAGAGGCGACTAATAGGGAAACCTTTAATAATAATATTTAAATAATACTAATAATTAAAAAACAGTTTTGTAATATTGACAAAATACATGGAACACTGTTCACATTCGTCAATTAATATTTTAATATTTATATATTATAAATATATCATTTTTCATTTCACCAAATACAGCATATAAACCGTCAATCTATAAAATACCAATAATATTTAAATCATTATGATTGCCAAAAAGAAAGAATATATTGAATAAACTTACGAAACTAAGAAACTCTTTAATTTAAATTAAAAAACTTAATTTTCTTCTTAACTGTTATATACGAAATAATGAAATCTTATTTCCTCTTTTTCATTTATATAAAATTCATTGTTCGTAATATAGATTAGATGTATAAAAACTTGCTTATTAAACGGCTAAATAGCACAACTCTTGAAAAAAAAAACAAATTAAAAAAGTTGATTAATGAGAGACAAAAAGATTATTTCCCAACTTTTCGTTCATGTATTGTTTTTTCTCTTTACACTCAACACTCTGCCAGTTTATATTTATATGTGTATGTATTCGGGTTAATTAAAAAATAATTGCAATTCTTTTTTGTTATTTTAAACGTAGTATTATATTTCTAGTTAGATTTTTATCTAATTACAGTTATGTGATACACCAATTAACACAGCATAATTGAAACATTTAATAAAGTACATTTTCTCAAAATTTCATGACATACAAAAATCAATTACTTTCAGCTCAATTTTGTAGCAACACATCGCAAGAAAATCAATTAAATTCAATTTTGTAAACACATTTACATGTAGATTATTATTACCTTTAAAATGACGAGCGCTGGTGCATCGGAAAATAGGTAAATTTAAAATTTAATATTGGTAGAGCTTGGATAGAAAGGAGGATGTCATCTAAAATTTTTATCAATATTGACTTTAAACTTTCCTATTCGATATTTAAATTGACGTGCTTTTTGCTCCACTTTTTCCAAATAAAAATTATTTCAAATCACGAATCGTTCGGATTGACAATTTTTTTAATTGAAGTCACTGCTTACGTGCATGTTCTTCTTCTAACTAGGAACTTTCGATACTTTTGTTGTTTGGGTTAGTACTTCTGTTGTTAAGTTTCTACTACTGGTAATTAGAATCCCCAGATAATGAAATGCCATTATACCTGTTCTATGCACTTGCGTTCTATTTCTAACTTACAATTAGATCGGTGTGGGTCTTTGCTTATTACCAAACATTTTGTTTTTTACAACTGAGATCTTCGTGTTGAATTTATTTGACGTTCATCTATAGAAGATATTTCAAAATACATGGGAATAACTTAATGGATAATTTTAGTAGGCTAAAATAAGAAAAACAAATGTTCATATAATCGTATCTTCGATATGACCCTGTTTTCGAATCATAGCTGCTGCTTTTGTCTTCAAGTAATTCATATAACTTTAGTTACATGACTTCTACACCAGTAAACAATGCTAAAGAACTACGTCACCGTATTCAAGACTCTTAAATTTTGTGTTCATATATTTTGAAACATCCTGTATAAGTACATATACGTTTTCAATAAGAGCTCACATAAGTCGTACAAATCGATCTAGACGGTCTAGAAACTCTTCAATTCGATCGACTTTTCACGTTAGAATTCCAACAAGCTTCTTAATAATTCCTCAACGATGACACTATTCTAAGAACGTCCTCCTTCCTGACACGTTTTCGGCCGACAGAAAAGCTCGATTTCATAGTGTCTACGACCGGCAATTCGAACACGTTAGAAATACATTTTTTACGATATTTTACTAATTGGAAATGTAATATAAAAATATTTATTATACCCCACGATTAATAACAAATATTATTAATATTATTAAAAAGAAAATAATTGTTCTTTCAATTTTCTTCCTAACTTTCATTAAAATTTTCTAAATATATTTTTTAATAATAATATTTATTAAAGATATGAACAAATTGTTAGAAGTTCTAATTATTTTGTTGAATTATTAAAAATGATAAAAGATGGGGTCTAACAATACAGCAGATATTTTCTTATTTCGAGGGAAACGGAGGAATAAAAATTAATGAAAAGAACAAAAAAAGAATTCAACTAATTTATCGAAATTCATATAGAGTGACGAAAAATATAATTGTCATTGCAAATGTACTCTTCATCGATCGATCGTCGAGTTCTTCTTATACGTGAGAAGATATCTCGAGTCCTCGTCTGTTGTCTGGATGAACGGTGTAGAAGAGAAACGAGCGAAGCTCGTTTATACCTTCCTCTCCTTTTTCTCCCTTGCCTCCTGCTCCCCTCACCCTGACCCACCCTTCTCTCTCTCACTCGCGTTCATCTTTTACCCTCGCGGCTTTAATTTCCGTGGCCCCCTTCTGTCCGTCTCCCACAAGAGAAAGAAGGACGATACACCCGAGTGGACGTGCAAGGGCTTTCTATACAACACTCACACGTATGTACACACACATACACACACACACATACAACAAAGTTAGAGACAAGTCACAACGATACGATATATATACGTAACCGCGAGAGTAGATCTCTCGAAGTACACACTTACACCCACCAACATATACAGAAAAAGAAGGATAGTAGAAATTCGAGGGACTATGAAGAAAAGGGAGAAAAAGTGAAAGAGGGTGTTCGAAAGGGCGGTGGCGACAAGAATAAAGAGAGACGGAAGAAAGGGAAAGGAAAAAGTAGAAAAAAGGAAGGGCGATGAAGGGTACCGTGTAAGAGAGGAGGAGAAGGGGATGAGAAGGGTTGGAAAGGGAAAGGAATATTACAAAACAACGAGAAGGGTTACGAAGTACATCGTGTACGACACTGTATTCCCTCTCTTTCTCTTACACACATGACTCTACGCATAAGCACTTTTGTCAAGAGAGAGATAGAGAGAGAGAGGGAGGTGAGAGGTAGAAGGAAAGGAAGAGAACATAAACGAGAGAAATTCTCTCTGGCCGCAATCTCGTTCTTTCCTTTCCGATTGCTGCGTTCAACAAGCGTTTCTGTTCCCTTCCTTCTTCTCTCCTATACATACATTCTTATATGAGAAGGAAAGAGATAAAGATATAAGAGCATGTGAACGCAAGGTATGACAAGGGACAAGTGTTCGTGAATGAATGAACGTAAGTACGATGCCGGTACGTCCTACTACTTCACGCATTTCATGCGTACACGCTGTATATTCTTTTAACAGGGATGTCCAACATTTAGATTTCTTTGTATATTTTAAGACTAAAATATTCTTTATTTGAATTATCTCCTTTTAACACTCTCGCACTTATTCATTATTTTTATAGGTCGCATCTTTTTTTTTTTAACGTCTCTGTAAAGTCGACAGACTTCTCCAAGTTTTTGTTTTTCCAAACGGGTCATCATCATCATCATCATCATCCATCATCTATTTTATTAACCGTACTTACACGTTGCTTGAATGTAATTTATCTGATGGGAAATAGTAAAATTTGAAATAGAAATAAAAGAATTTTGGATTGAATCTCATTCATTACGGAGTTGGCCTTGCATGCGGGTTGGACAGCCCTGTTTTTATACACCCTTACTTGCTTACTCTTTCTCGGGATCTTCGAAGGGTGAAAAAAATGAAACTTGGTAGAAAAAAAAAAACATAGAGAGAGAGAAAGAAGGGGAAGAAGCAGTGTTTGAACCCTTCTCGTGTACGATACGTGACGCATTTAAAGGAGTCTCGAAAAACGATCCTCACAAATCGTGGGAGAATTTGAGGATCCCTCGAGGCTATAATTTTCTTTCGATCTCTTTCTGTTTCTGTTTTTCTCTTTATTTTTTATCTCTGTTTATTTATTTATTTATCTGGTCCAGTCCTCCTTTCTCTTTTCTCTTCCGTTTTGTTTTTCTAATTTTCTTTTCCTTTTATAATTTATTTATAACTTCCTTCTTACGTTAGACCTGAGGTCAGTGTTTTATTGGGCTGGGTCATCCTGAGAAACTGACGTTCACTTATTCTGTCATCTTTTTGGGAGTCTTCCTGGTGGGATCTGGATCTTTGTAGTTTATTGTCGTGTAGTGTTTTGATCATTCTATCAGCATCCATTCTAGATATGAATTCATCCTAATTTCTTCTTCTGACTAGTCCCCATCTTATGCGATCTTTTCTAATTTTGTTTTTGTTTCTTTAATGTCTGCTCTAATTTCGATGGCATTTATATATTTTTATGTATTATATATTATTATAAATAAAAGATTAATCGGTAATTATGGCAGTAACCTAAATACAAAAAATATTATGAAAAGTTTCTTTCTCGTGTCAATCAGTTAGTCAGTCAATCTGTCTGTCATTTTATTTTTTATTTTCTTTCTTTTTTTTCCTTACTCGTAATTTTCAGTAAAAGTTCTTCGGACGGAAGAAAAACGCGTTGTTTCTTTCCGTGACAAGCGATACGGGTTAACGAGGTCGTTTGCACGTTAAAGATGTATGTACGAGAGCAGAGCACAAATGATGTGCGCATGCGTGTTTCTTAAGTTCTCTCTTTTTCTCTCTCTCTCTCTCCCTGCGTAAAGTAGATGCTGGGAATACATTTCGTTATATATCATTTAGAAAAAAAAAAAAGTAAAAATAAAAAAATAGAAGGGAGAAAAATATTCATAAAAATGCATATTACACATGTATGCAAGCATGTATTTGCTTAACTAGAATTATATGCAATTATAGGAAATTAAAAAGTATAAAAAAGTAATTGTTAAATTTGTAGAAGTTTTAGACCGGTCATATACAAATTAACGAGCCACAGGTGTAACCATAAACAGAAATTTACAGCAATCACATTTTCCACTATACGAATAGAATAATGTGTGGTAAATAGAAGTGGCGTGAAATTGACTGGTGTTCTATTATTGACTTCCGGAGTAGTTGATGAAATGACTGGACTTTATAATACCGGTTGTTATATGTTACGAATATTACTATTAAACACTTTGAATACCATGAGGGTCACTAGTTGACTTTATTTCGTAGCCTTTATTTGAAACGTTTGTGAAATCTTTTATATGACCTTTAGAAAACTTTTAATACATAGTCTATAATAAATAATAATATAGAATAAAAGTCATAGCTAATTTAAAATATTAATTATATATAAAAATAATAATAATAAAAAAAAAACAAAAGAGAAAGATGGTAATTTAAAAATCGTGCAAATTGATTTTATGCACACAGAACCGTTTGTACTATTATTTTATATTAAAACTAAATAAGAATAGAAAGCTGTATTATTTTTCAATGCATAATTCTAGACGTGCATTTACAGTTTGCGTGAGCAATGTTTTCAAATACAAAAGCTGAAGAGTGGGAAAAAAGAAAGACGAGATACGTCGACTTAGCACGCCTTTCCCTCCACCCAACTCCTTCCTTCTTTACTTCCTTCCTTCCTTTCTTCGTTTTCTTCCTACTCTTAGAAAAGAGAAATACTAGACAAGAAAATAATTTCCTAGGGCATGACGAGTAAGAGGAAAACGTTGAACGACGCCTTAAATTTTCTTTCGCAACACTTACTTCAAAATACAAGAAAAATGGATTATTCGAACTGGACGCATGTGAAACCTTTTTCCTTTTCCATTTTAACCTCTCTTTATCTCTCTGAATTTTTATTCTTTCTCTTCCACTTCCTCAATCCATTTCTATAACTCATATTACTCTGATTCTCTTTCTCTAAAATTCTCTTCTTCTATCAAAATTTCTCAGTCACTCAAATGCATTCATTCTTTTTCTCTCTTTCTTTATCTTCTACCATTTTCTCTTGTATGCAATTCTTATTTTTCTTAATCTACCCTTCATCCTTCCTTTCTATCTTTCTTTTATTCCCAAGCACGTCATTCGTTGATACATAGAATACTGAAATAATAATCGAGATATACAACGGGACTTACGTAAGCATGCACGATATTACAAGAAAATACGTCATTTCAAATAGCATAAGAAAAGATATCTTTATCTTCTTCTTCCTCTTTCTTTTTCTTTTTCTTTCTCTCTTTTTGAATATTTTAAAAATATACAACCCTAATATAACATACGTCAAAAAATCTTTAAAAGCTGTTCATTCTCCGAATAAAAATCTTTTTATATGGAACATTTATTTTGAAAGTTGTGTAAATCCATTTGCGGACCATACATTATTTTAGTCAAATTCGCTTAAAACAAATTTATATAATCAAATTACATATTGATCAATCAGTAGAAATATTGCCAGATTTGATATAATTTATCTAATTTTTTAAATTAACATATATGCTAAACTTTAATTTTTACAACACTTTCAAAATAATCTGTCCATATATAGATTCAATTTATATATTACATATTCACACAGACACACACAACATATTATAAACAGCATACTGCAACGGTATCAAACTTATATTCAATTAGATGAACAACATTTTAAAAACCCCATTTAAATAGTTTTATAATTTATTTTATAACTTTTGAATAAGACATTTTATTTTTTTTATATTCTTTTGCTTAGAATACATACACACATATACATACACACAAAACGTTTGTACGAGAAAACCTCAGACACCATGTATATTATAATACTTGTTAATCCAACTCTTCGAGATCTTCCAAGTAAATTTAACTATTCCTAGTATAAATGAAAATCTCTTACTTCCATTTATACAGTTCATAAAAGATAGACAAGACTCAATTGAACTTACTTATTATATTCCTGTTGTTATCACGTGACCAATGCAATCTTCAAGCGGGTGGGTATAAGATAAGATAGAAAAACTTTCGAATAAATTCCAATTAAAAAACTGAAGCTTAAAACTTGGAATGGCTTTCCTCTCGTCGAGAGAGTTCTCTCTTGGAAAAAGAAAAAAAAAGAAAATCCTGAATCCTTTGCAGAGAATTAGGTGGGGCTGAATCGGGGGTGTTGGGAGTTTTAAAGAATTTTTGCTAAGCCTATTTTTGGCCACTCTGCATTCACCGAATTTAGCAAAGACCAGGCATGCAGGCAAATTCGCTTTTCCAAAGATTAAATAACGATAGAGAAGAATGTATTCGATAAAGTTTCATACGAAGCTATTCGATATTAATCCGATTATTAATAAAAAGAATAGAAGAAAAAAAGATAATTTTTATACAAGTCAAGAATGACAGGCAAGTTTAAAAAAAAAAAAAAGGCAAGCCTTTTATATGAACTATTAACCCCTTGGCCTATAAACCACGAGTGACACACATGGTAAGGAATTTGTGCATAAAAATGCTGCATATTCTTATTTTAACCAACGATTGAAGTTATTTCACATCGAGTATCTTTCCTTGAAATGTAACATCAGTATTTTGTTTGTATCATTTGTTTCTGACGAAACTGGATAATCCAGGATCATAAAAAAATGTACATTTTACGTTTGTTTACTAATAACGTCTAGGCCAAGGGGTTAAATATCGTTTTAAAATCGATTTTTTATATAAACTACTGAAAAATAGTATCACTCGTGATTTTGTAATATTACTGCGAAAAAAAAATAATAATATGGAAAATCGTGGAGGGACGCGTCACAGGGGGTGATGATGACACCGCTAGAAAACAATAAGAAGAACATTGAACTGTCAGAGCTACCGTATTTTTTTCTAATTTTTTTTTTATTCTTTTTTAAATAACCGACATAGAAATCCCATCGTTTCTTTCTCTCTCTCTCTCTGTATTTCCTATCTTGTCTCTTCCTTCTCTTTGAAAAAAAAAAAATCAGTCTCGGAGCCATCGTAGCACAGATTTTTTTTCATTGCACTCACTGTGCACATCGGATCGATCCTTGGAAATCAGTTGAAGAAAAAATAAATGGCGAAAAGAGGAGAAACAAAAAAGTAGGGGGAGTAGTAGAAAAAGAAATAAAAGAAGAACAAGAAAAAGAAGAAGAAGAAGAAGAAAACACCTGTGAACGAGAAAATGCAATGCTCTGCTTTTGCTTATGGGTATCGATTTCAAAGGAAGGTGTGAAGAACGATGCTCTTTTTTTTTTCAAAGGCGTGGACGCACGCGCATAGGTATATATCATATATATGTGTACTTACAAGTAATTCAGCAAGAATTTATGTATGAACCATGTCGACGTTCTGTTGTTCCTCATTCCCAGTCCATTCATACTTATACTGTAGAGTTCCTCGTATTTTGAGTATTCATTCAAAAGACAACGACGAACGTTCGTACCTTCTCTGGTTTCTTTATAGAACAGGTAAAAGACTTTCCAAAGATATTTTATTATTTTCTCTTAACTCTTTAGAATAGAATTTTTTTTGTTCTTATGTCAAAAAGTTATTATATTAAATAAATAATTAAAATAATATTATTTATATCGTATAATAATTAAATATTGGTCGCCCAATTAAACCCCCTTTACTCGAGCTAATATTATCAAAGAAACTTATAATTAATAATTATAATATATTATATTGAGAAAAGAAAAAAGGAAGTAAGGAAGGAAGGAAGGAAGAAAGATACAAAATCAAAGTTACTTTTTTCTAAAATATTCTTATTAGATATTTCTTTTAACTCTAACAAAATTCTAGCCAATTTTTCGTACTCCTATAAAAGAAATAAACATTCTATTAAAAAAGACCAAAAAGATTTAAAAAAAAAATAGAATAGGGGTGAGATAAATGGAGAAGAAGAGGGGACAAGTTTTTCGTAGATATACTTTTTCTAATCCATTTTCGGATATATTTATGGATGCATTTTTGAATGCTTTTTCAGATATTCCCAGTATTTAAAAGCCTAATTATCACTGCTCGTTACTTCGAAACTCCTAATTTAGTTCTTAATATCTCGTAAAAGTGGTGGGCGTCTCGTTATTAAGCTAACATCCACTACCACTACTTTTCTATCTTCTTGTTCTATATATTTTCAAATTACACGTCAGCTCACGCGACGTACGAGCTGTGGGACGACAAGTCTACCGTTTTAATATACTGGTAATAGTGGTGCAGTAATAGTCACTATCTTTATCTCTATTTCTTTATCTCTATATTTTCATTTTTTTTTTCTCATGTCTTTCTTTCTCTTTCTCTCTCTCTTTCTCTGTCTCCATCCTCTATTTATGTATCAGGAATAAAACGTAGAAACATGAGATACCGTTACAAGTACGGTGAAGCTTGCGGTATTGAAAGCAAAAAAAAAAAAATAAATGTAAATAAAAGAAAAGGAAAAAAAAAATACTGGTGGGAGTACGTATGAACAATTTGTAAAGTATGACGCATTTGTGATACATAGTTGGATAGATAGACTTAAAAAAAAAAAAAAAAGAAATAGATAACTTTACTATAGGCTTAATATAAACTCGAACAGAT
>JACGTP010000051.1:267111-382020 GCA_023678845.1 Mischocyttarus mexicanus | reverse complement strand
AAAAAAAAAAAAAATAAATGTAAATAAAAGAAAAGGAAAAAAAAATACTGGTGGGAGTACGTATGAACAATTTGTAAAGTATGACGCATTTGTGATACATAGTTGGATAGATAGACTTAAAAAAAAAAAAAAAAGAAATAGATAACTTTACTATAGGCTTAATATAAACTCTAACAGATCAGATACTAGATAATAAATTTATTATATAAAATAAAGTTAATCATTCAAAGTGACGCATTTCGTATTTATAAATTATATTACGTGTTGGAATTAATTCGTAGCCATTTTACGAGAGATGACACGAATATTACAGAGAGTATTCAAAACTTTACGAATTAATTCCAACACTTAATATCATGTTATAAGTAATAGAACTACTATTTGTAAGGAATATACTCTCGCAGTTTGATCCTTAAAATCTCGAGACACTCTGTATATAAACTAAATGTAAAAAAATTTCAAGTATATTCTTATTTAAATATTGCACCAAAGATAACAAGACTATCTAAGAAGCAACGAAGCCAAGATAAATGATAAAGAAACAATGGCTATGAAAGAGACTTAAAAAAAAAACATATAATAAGAAGAGACCACCACTAAAAGAATAATATAATTTGATATAATATTCTTAAAATAATAAGAATAAATTAAAATAGAAATAAAAAAGTAACAAGTAGACCGGAATGACTATCGCAACAATTAATATAACGACCAAAGTTATTTAAATTTGATATAACTTATGCGCAAACCGTTTACGGTTATCCTCTTTCCCTTATCTCCCCTTTTTTGTTTTATATTTTTTTCTTAACATAAACAGAAAGAGCTAGGAAGCGAGAAACGAGATAGAAAAAGATAGAAAGGGATAGAAAGGGATATAGATAGAGAGAGAAAAAAAAAAGAAAAGAGAGATAGAAGAAGAACGTATACTCGAAAAGCTTAAGCTTAAACTGAAGAGTTCAACAACTGGATGCAAATTCGTAGCAGTTCGCAATTAACCGTAATGCGAAGGTGAAGTTTTAGGGAGTTTTATTGTGCTCTAGCACTCGTTGAGTACTAATAAATTTCGATAAGGAGATCGAGCACAGTTCTTTCCTTCTTTCGATCAACAAAGCTCCTTCAGAATTTATGGAATTCGTTTTACCACAGAACGTGCACCCACTCTTCCTATCCCACAAGAATAGAATGAAGAAGAAAGACAAGGAGGAAAGAGGGGATGAATGGAAGAAAAAAGGTAAGAGAGAGAGAGGATAGGAAAGAGAGGATAGGGGGAAGGGGAGAGGAAGAAAGAGGAAGGAGAACTTTGCTTATATATATGTATGTATATTCGGATCACGCTCCTTTCATCGTACGGAACGAAAAAGAAACGCACACGTCGGTCTTTCGTAAATTATACACTCGGTCATTACTACTGTGTAAACATCGTTGCAGCAAGGGGACACTGTCTCTCTACGTGTGCCGTTCGTTCAGATCGAGACTCGATAACTCTTGTTCAGAGAAAACGTGTTCCCCGATGACATCGTCGAATTAGCACGCTCGACATTTTCAAAATGAACTTTTCAAATCTATAAATATATATATATATAGATCTATATTATATCTTCAAGCTACATATACACGTATAGATTAATATAAGAAAAAGGAGGAAGTAGAATATTTATAAGATTACATTGTAATACATATATAATTCACCCCTAATGCATATCGAGAATTAATAACTAATATTATAGTATTACATCTAAAAGAGTATGAGATTCATCAGCATAGATCATTTCTAGATTTCCATTAAACGAATATATATAAGTTACTAAAAGTCATAAATAGCAGTTCTAATTTTAACGATCAATCGAGTAAAATTACGATGCAAGTAATAACCCATCCTTTAATTGAAAGTTCAACGTCAAAAGTTCAAAGGTTAATCGTTCCTCTTTACGTACACAAATACATACATACATACATACATATATACGTACAATTGTTATATTTCCTATTCATATATGTATACATGTATCTATACATACATGTGAAAATTGTAAATCGACACATCATATCAATGGTCGGCACAGTCCTGTTCCTTCTCCATTTGTACAGCTGAAAATGAAAGATAGACGGAACGAACGTGTGTACTCAACTCATTGATCGAACTGTCAACGATTGGGAACACCGATAATTCTTAGTCAATTTCGAGAGTCCGACTCTCGACAGGTTTTCCTATCAGCGATTGTGAAAAGATAAAATTGATTGTGCCATAAACGTACTTATACGTATGTATGTATGTTTTTAATACATATACAAATATAGAGTAGTGTTTCTACTATTTTTCCCATTTAACTTTACCAGAGTATTTCTTCTTCTTCTATAAACATATACTCAAAAATACTTTATTACAAAATTTATAAATAAAATAACGAAATAACAATCTATTGGTTTTGTCTGCATTTCCAGATAATTACACCAATGGATTTTTAATTGTGGAAAATAATATTAATATTAAATCTACTGATAATTTATGTATGTCTGTTTATACCGTAACCGATCCAATTACCAGAGTTTGCTCATTAACATAAACAAATGAACAAGATATGTAAAATTTAATCAACTCAATTTTGAAAAGAAATGAAACCTGTAATTATAAGAGAACAGTAGACACACTTCAAAATGGAATTAAAAACGTGTAAATTAATATCATCGATTTATTTTTTGCAATAACATCAAACGAAAATAAGTCTAATGTTTTTTTACGTATATATTTTTTTACACACAACTATTTTTGTAGCTCAACTACGTTCATGTAAAATTTACCTCTTATTTTTTTCGCAGAATATGCTGGCACCGTTATGCGAAAAAAATACCTCGTGGGCACCCTGCATGTTTACTATCGATCCTTTTTATCTATGAAATCGTTCGATGACAGAAAATATTTTCTTGAAATTAGAACAAATAACAAATTCTTGCTTTTTCTTCTTTTTTTTTTTATCGTTAAACGAAAGTTACTTATCGAAGTTTTAATCAATACGCTCTTATCAGTGACCAAATAATACCTCATCACTGAAAGCGGTAATTCAAGTTCAAACGAATTTAACGTGATAGGAATTTATGTAGTCTCGATCAAGTAAAAAAACAAACTATAAATAATTTATCAAATAAATGCACATAATACATCAACCATTTTATATTATTTTTATTATAACATATTACTGAATTTGATAATACTTTTATTATTAATTTTCAACGACATTATTACTCAATTTAAGCTTAAAAATTTTCTTCTTTATATTATCTTCATTCTAATAACATTCACTCATAATCCCTTAGCCGTTCATCAAAAAAGAAATGTAACAAAAACAACTCTGGTAGTGTCTCAGATAAGACCGAATAGAAATTACCGGTGTCTAACGAACGAAATCTAATTACGGAAATAATTAGAAAAAGATGAAAGAGGGAAAGAGGGAATGAGGGAATGAAATATAAGAGAGAAAAAGGAGGAGGAAAGCAGAGGGTAAAAAAGGAAAAATAAAAAGGGAAATACGAGGAAAGCAAGCGAGCTTAAGTGAGAGAGAAAGAGAGAGAGAGAGAGAGAGAGAGAGAAAGAGATAGAAACGCCAATAAAACCACAAGAATCTTCCGCAATCGGATTACTGCTTAAGAGACGATCCTAGTCGGTTCTTGTTCTCCTTCACAGTTTTACAGTCGCTCCTGTAAACTTTATTATCCCCGTCTGGAATTTCTTTTTCCTTTCTTTCTTTCTCTCTATCCCTATATCCCTACATCCCTATCTCTTTCTATGTCTCTCTTTCCACAGAGGATACATACCCCCAAGAGTTTGGGTACTTCGATGTCACGAACTTTAAATAACATCGTTAAGAGTGTGAACGTTATACGGTTTCTAGCTCGATATATCAACTCCTAGAAAACTCTGAAAGCAATTCGAAAGAAAAACAAGGACGCAATTCGATGAACTTTAGCATACAGTGTTACTATTAACCCTTTGCACACGAGGCCGTTTTCGAACGGACCAACCAGCAACTCCGAGATGTTTTGTAGCGCTTTTGGTGAACTTCTTACCTCTAACTTCAAATAATTACACATACAAATTATCGTACAAAGCTTTGATATTTTAACATTTAATGTATCTTTACACCTTTACAAAGGATAATTTCTTAAACACATTAATTCTAGTAATTTTGCTTTGTATGGTATTTCATAAAATAATTGCCGAGATGGATACTCGGTTTTTTGAGACAAGTATCGCAATATTATGTTGTTTGATGTCTTTTGCCAGGTTTATTTCTTTGAGAGCAGACTTTACAATTCTTCCTAACTCCTGTTAGAATGTTATGCAACTTTTAATTCAGACACCCAAATTTCCACCACCCATATGTTTTATATAATTTATTACATTAGGTTTTTCGACGGTAATTTCAATATCACTTCGTAAAATTCTTCTTACGTGATATTGCGATTACGTTAAATGAACGATAATGAAAAAATTCTCTAACCAATTATTATCCGATTGAATTTAAACTACATTCATATATATTATATACGTTCGCTGCCATTTTAGTCGCCTTGCAGTGCACGTCGACTTCAAGGTCGCATTGCTAACGTAAATTAGTCACGTCGATAAGTTTCGAAATATTTGGTCTCTCTTTAATCGTTCAAAGCCTTGTATTCGATTATACATTTTGGTTTATTATAAATACATCTCGTTTATTACAATCATTACAAAATGAATCATTTTTAATAAAAGCATATTTCCTTACGGTTAATAAATAATACTTACTAATTTATGTATATAAATAATTAAGTGTTTTTCTAACAAACATATTTATATAAAGTATTATCTAACAAATGATATCTCAATTATAATTCATGATGCAGCATTAGAGAAAAAATACATCCAGATACAATCTTGAATGATATGCATCAATACGAAGAGAAAAAAACAACAAAATAATCCCATTTGCGTGTATATAAGTAAGAGAATCGAAAAAGATATGATAGGATCGTCACCGATGGTGAGAAAAACATATTTTCAAAAGAAAGACCATTATCGAAGCATAATGAGCTTGTTTCGTAGTAACGTGTGAATATAGTAATGTAGTAATGGTTGATGGGGTGTGATGATAGTACTAATAGTAGTATTAGTAGTATTAGTAGTATTAGTAGTATTAGTAGTTTAGTAGTATTAGTAGTTTAGTAGTATTAGTATTAGTATTAGTATTAGTATTAGTATTAGTATTAGTAGTAGTAGTAGTAATAGTAGTATTAGTAGTAGTGATAGTAATATTAGTAGTAGTGATAGTAGTTTAGTAGTAGTGATAGTAGTTTAGTAGTAGTAGTAAGGTCCCTCTGACAGTACTCGTGACGTCGTTGTAAACGAATCGACGAGCACGTTGCTTCGTTTACTACGATTTCTCCTAGTGAATCGTGCTATAGCAGTAGTACTACGCGTATTCGTGTAAAGCCGTACATCTTCGGGAATCGACGCAACGATCGGGGACTATTTCGCGTGCGCTTGACTGATCGAGTCAAATGTACACTTACAATTAATCGAACGAAATATCGATTCCTAAAGTAAAGGAAGAAAACAACAGTTGCGTAAATGTACATGTATATACATCACCACCCACGAACATTAAAACCTTATAATAATTAATATCATTTTTGTTTTTCATGTGAAATTATTCCGTGATAATTTAAACAACATAACCTACAAAAAGAAAATGAAATTAATTATTAACAGATAAATATGCAGAAACCGGTTTTCTTTTCCGTTTCATTTTTATTTTTCCAAATAGTAAAAACGGGATAAATATATATTGCGATTCAATATATAAAAGCATATCTTAAATTGAATATATATATATATATATCTTTCTCTCTTTCTTTCTCTCTCTCTCTCTCTCTCTTTCGTCTCGTTCGCGTTCTCGTTCTCGTTCTCTTTCAATCGATCTGACAGTCTCTCATTTGAACTCCCCGCCGTGTCGCCCTCTTTTCAGAGCGAACTCACGCGCGCAAGGTATACGCAGAAAAGTAGAAAAGTATAAAAAAAAAAAAAAGGAAAAGAAAAAGGGATGCTTACCTTTCCCAAAATTTTCCACACGACGGGAGTTTCCTGTCACATTCCAGAAAGACTAAGGTTGTATAGTAGTAGTAGTAGTAGTAGTAGTAGTAGTATCGCCAACACCACCACGGTTCCTGTCACGATTACCGTCTCGATACTCTTCTCTCGATGTGATGATAGTCGTATGAGGCGCGGCCACTGCGCTTCGAGATATTTTCTCTTTCTCTCCCTCTCTGATTTTTATCTTTTTTTTTTCTTCTCTCGCAACGAACCGGTCACCGAATCTCCACTATCCCATTCGAATTTTATTTTTTTTATTTCTTCTTCTTTTTTTTATTAAGATATATATTATACTTGTATGTATATATATATATAAGAAGGAGAGAAATAGAATTTCCTTTCAAAGTTCTCTCACCGTATTCGAAAAGAAGTTAATAGAGGCGCGCGCGTGACTCAAATGCACGCACTGTGTTCCTCGGGTTGGTTCGTTGGGTGCGCGCGCGCGTGCGCGCACGCTTGTGTATATATCTCTATCTTGCTTCCTCTCTTCTTCTTAATATCTCTCTTTCTCTCTTAACTCTTCTTTTTAGATAAGGCCGTTTAACCGTACCCTCGCACACAACGATCTAGTCAGCAGAACACTTAAGTACTTCTTGGTTACTTATACGCACGCATATACGACACATACACCTGTACTACACCAAGAGAAGAAGAGACGCGCACGGCTAGCCGAATAGGCCGGAACTGACCCTCGTTCTTCTTCGACGACGAATCTCGGAAAAACACGCTTCTGCTCCCCTCTTTCTTTCTCTTTCTCTCTTTCCACCACCCTCTGTGACTCCCTCTGAATTACCGCCGACAGTCACTGCCACCGGCGCGTTATTGTTGCCGTTGCCGTTGCCGTTGCTGCTGCTGCTGATCCTGATGCTGATGCTGTTATTACTTCTCCTCTTACTCTGACTACTCTTGATTTTTCTCCACTTACTTTTACTGATACAATTTCTAATCTATCGTTAGCTCCGTCGTAGAATTTCTGATGACTCTGATAATGATGATGATGATGATGATGTCGATTAGAATTGTACCCACCCTCGCCACAAGCTCCTCTCGAGATTCTTCCGTACATCTCCCGTACACAACGTGTGCGGATTGTCCCTGAAATGGACTCTATTATATATCTTTTTACCTCTCTTATTCTCGTCTTTTTGAAGTAATCAAGGATATCAAACTCGTCTCGTCGACAGATGCCTTCTTCTCTTTGACGCGTGTTCCCTTTGAAGGTTCGACGCACAGCCGCCCACCGAATGCCTCAATGGCCCACCTTCCATGGAAACGTACCGATCATGCCGATCAACGTCAACTTAACGCGTCCTTTTTCTTTTTTATTTTATTTTTCTTTTTCTTTTTCTTTTTCTTTCTTTTTACGTTTCTGCGTCCTTCTTTCTCTCCTTCTCCTGTTCAATCACCGCCCCTACTACCACCACCACCACCAGCACCTCCTCCTCCTATTTCTCTTACTCTACCTTCCGATCGTGTGACACACGATCCCAACCAGGCCCTTCGGCTCTCCGAAAGTCGTCGAGCCTTCGACTCTCGCGACACCGTACGCACCGTACGTGCGGCTTTTAGTAAGACAAAGATAGAAAATCAGAACGACAGACACTCTTCTTCTTCTTCTCTTCTTCTTATTCTTATTCTTCTTTTTATTTTTATTTTCCTTCTCTTTTATTTTGTTTCCACCGTCTTTAAAAAAATTACCTATTATTATTATTATATTTTTTTTTATTATTATTATTTCTATTATTATTATTTTTATTATTATTATTATTTTTTTTTATTATTATTATTATTACTACTACTACTACTACTACTACTCGTTCTCTTGAATCATCGGGACCAAACGAACGCGTTACGCGCTGGCACGGCCCACGTCCTCGATCGAACCTTAGAATACGATGTGATTTTTCGGGGTCGGCCACGCACACGTGCGACAATCGTAAAGTTAAATGACGGAAGTGCACTGAGCTTTTATACCGTTTAAAGTATATTCCGCTTTTTTTTTGCCCTTCTCCCCTTCTTTCTCCTCTCTTTTTCACGGAGACATACCCGACTCGTCTCCTCCTTCGCCAACGCCTACACGATACACATTGCACGCAGAGCAACGACGCCCCTACACGCTGATGACAGCGGTTCTCAATTGGCACTACGTGGATACTCTTCTATCCTAGATGTTTACTTATTTTGCCGATAGAGTACACCTCCCCTACGTGGCAAATTTCAAAGAAGGGGATGCCAACGAACTCCATTGGTTCAATGATTTTAACGTAACTATTATATATTCTCGCTTCTCGTTCTATTACTATTACTACTACTACTAGCATTACTACTACTACTACTCTTACCTCGAAATGGCATTATGGTAATAAATATAAAATACATCATGTTAATGCATTTTTTAATACATAGTAGAAACGAATTATAAATTAAAAAATTTTATTCCAATTCAAATTTCCTTCGTGCACTTAAAGCTTTGGTTCCCTAAGTCACTAAACCATTAGAAACCATCTTAGAAAATAATTTATATCCTTTCATTTATCATTATATTAATACTAAGTCGTTGTTATAATAATAAAAATGACTTCACAATTGATAAAAATTATATCGAAAAGCAACTAGCATTTTAATAAAAGTAACCAATGAATGGAATTAAACTAGTTACATTTTCTTACCAGAAAAGTTCCATTGAATTCATTAAGTTAACGTTTATTTATAATATATTTAACTTTATAAATAAATTGATAAAATAATATTATTAACAAATAAATGTGCTATAATAAATTTGAGTTTTTTTTTAAAGTTTAAAAAATTGTATATTGGAAGTTCACTAGACATTTTACTATTGGTTACTTTTAATATCCAATTAACGACGTAAGAAACGAATTGAAAAAATATATCTAACTTCACTATCTATGTTGAAAAGATTAAAGCATAGTGTAACCTACGCAGTCGTAAAGTGGCGATGGCGTTTTGTGTTTTATATTCTTTTCTGAATAAAACCTGGATTTTATGCGCGTTTTATAATACGATATCAATCCATAATTATAATTTTCATCTTTTCAAAGATCTTCAAGATATCATTGTTTCCTCGTTATAATATTATCAAAGGGTAAAAATTAGGCCAGGTAATAACGAGAATCAAAAAAATATTAAAGAAGAAGCCTTCTCGTTATAGGAACAGCCGGCGAACGTGATTCAGTTTAAGCAGCAAATGCAATATTCTGATGTTAACGACAACGTATTATTGAGGATAGAAGTTGAGACAACAGATGCGTTAAATACTGGCAAGTTTTATTAATATTTATTTATTTACAAGATTTTATTATGCAATTACAATCTTCCCGCCGTAACCTTTTATGATCCGTAACAAGTAGTATTACTACCAACGCTTTTTCTAACTTTCTCCATATGATCTCTTATGTAAACATATACACGTGTACAACAATTATTACATTTTTTAATTTTATTTTTTTATTAATCTCTTCTTTTCTTTTTTATTTTATTTAATGCTGTAACAAAAGTATTAATTAAAAGTTACAAATACAATTTTTTCACAAAATTATTCTACATACAAACTAGTTAATAAATAAATATTTAAATTATAGAATATTATACAAAACATTCGTAGAAATGTCAGAGATAAAAAAAATTGAAGATTCTACAATGGATACCCAAGATACGTATTATGAACATTCAAAAGATAATATAAATGATAGTCAGGATTTTCAACTTGTTGATACAGATGAAACAGAGATGTCTAAAGATAAATTAGAAACTCGATCAGAGACTGATAATTTAAAGAGTAAAGACGATTCTAATGTGCAGCAAAGTAAATCCGTTGAAGAGATTACGGCTGAAGAAACAAAGAGTAAGGTAGAAAAGAAAAGTGAAGTTGTAGGTGATGAAAAATTAAATATTGAAGAAAGTAGTTGTAAACTCGATAACCAAAAGGATGATACGGATGATGAAAATGATGTCGTTCATGGTACACCTCCTGATATGTTTTCTTCATCTAAGAAGACAGTTCGCGATAAGTCCGAAAATGTAGGTCTTAAGCGTAAAATAGATTCTATTGATAATTCTGTTTCTAAGTTTATGAGAAGTTCACCCTTAGAAGATGCTTTAAGTAAAGAGAAAAGTAAACTTCATAGCAACGATAGTCAACAATCAAATGAATCTGATGACACTCAACAAAATATTCCAGGAAATTGTACTATTCCAGATATAGTAATAGAAGAAACTCAGGATGTAGAAGGCGAAGAATTTATGGAATCTAATAAAGAAACTTCTGATGTTATCTTAAGTGAAGCCAAAGATGATAAAAACTGTGAATCATGTCCTGTACAGAAATTATTAGATAAGAATGAAAATAATGCTAACAAAATTTGTGAAGTAAATCAAAACGAAACAGTAAACAATCCTACTACATCCGATACAGTTACTAATGTAACTACTATTAGCACTGTTACAACTACTGCTACTACTAGTACTACTCCTACTACTAGTACTATACCTACTACTACAACTACTATTACTACTACTTCTACTACTAGTGCTAGTACTAGTACTAATACTACGCCCACTACTACTATTACTACTACAAATGATAGTGAAAGGGAAAGCACGTCAGACGTTGCATCAACTAAGATTAGGGATGAAAAAGAATTGTCTGAAAACAAAAAAGTAATTGACGTAACAGCAAAAAATAATTTAAATCCAGATATATCAAACAATTCTAAAGAAATAAGTGAACAAGAGTCATCTGGACCTACAAGTAAAGAAGATGATAAAAATTCAACCGAGAGTAAAAATAGCGTCAATGAAGAAATAGTAGTAGATGAAGCAACAATAAACAAAGAGCAACCTATTACAACTCAAAATAAATCACGTAAAAGTATAGAAGTTGTTTTTGACAAAAAAATGATGAAGCAGAATAAAAAAATAAAACCAACGTTAGTTGAAATTGACGAAGATGGAGAAAAAATTATTTTAGATTCGTCGGAAGAAAATTGTATAGAAAAAATAGATGACAAAGAAGTTTTTGATATTACAAATACTACTAATAATTATATAACTTGTTATGATAATAAAACAAGTAGTGACTTCAGTTATAAATCTATAATTAACAGTAAAGAATCCCAAATAGATTTAAAATCTGATAAACATCATTTTAATGGAAGTAGTGAGTCCAAGAAAAACGATACAGATTGTACAGCAGATGTAGAGTCAGATACATTTAATAATGAATTGCATTCTGCTATTTTTAAAAGCGGTAGTAATTTATTTTCTTTGAACAAAGAAATAATAATATCTGCTTCTGGATCTAGAAAGAATGATCATGCAGAATTAACAAGCGTAAGTGATGTTGAACATGATGTTTCACTTATAGATGATAATAGTAATAATAAATCTGAATTAAATAATGCAAATTCACTTACAAAAGCTTCACAAGTAGAAAGAGAAGTTGGAGTGTATGTAAGACTTAGGTGTTTATTACATTTTGATGAAAGTACAAAAGAAATCCTGAATAAAGAATTAACAAATGTCCATTGTGAGCCCATAGCAGATCTGTCATGCTTACGCTTAAAACAGGATGATGGTTCTGCTTCATTAGGTGATATTTCTGGAAACGATAACAAGGATACTTCTCCAGGATCTGTTAACAGTAATGCGCAACTGTATCAGTTAATTCCTTCAAGACTTTCTCTTCTTTCATCAGTCAGTTCTTCGAGCTCAGGATCTAGCACTACTTCTTTTATGGCTAAACTTCCAAATAAAGATCCACATTTTTCACTACCTCGTGGTCCAGCTAAACATGCAAAAAAGACATATGAATCATTAACTTCACAAAAACAAACTTCAGATGAATTATATGAAAAGACTGCTAAAGAATGGAAAAATAATCGTTTATTAGTAACATCTATTTTAAATTATTTAAATACAGAGATTAATACAGTTGATTCTTTATATAATCTAAGTAATGAAAGATTAGACGATGGTCTACAAAAACTTAGATGCTCTACGCCAGAAGAAGAAAGAGAAAAAGTAATGCCTACAACTACACCAAAAAGTTCGAGAAAAAATAGAGTACCTAAAAGATCTCGATGTAAAACCAATAGAGCAGGTTTACAAACAAATGGAGATTGTAAAATTCCACAAAAAGATGTAATTTCTACCCTAGAAAGTAACGATACTCCTATTAGTAAAAAGAAGAGTAAAATAGAGAAAATGGATAGTGGTACGCCATCAAGTACCATTTGTTCATCTATAAAAGATATACCATACGTTGGTGAAGATAATGAATTGGTCGGTACAGAAGTGTTTGCCAAATGGTCAGATAATAATTATTATCCAGGCATTATAACAGAAAAATCTAAACTAAAATATAAAGTAAACTTTTACGATGGAAAAAATAAATTACTCATCGATGAATTTATTATACCAATACCAAAGACTTTAAGAGAAGGTTTATCAGTTTATGCGACTACAATGGAGGACGATTACGGTTCCTGTGGATTAATAATTGAAATCCAAAATATTAATAATGAGATATATTATATTGTAGAAACAGATGAAAGAGATAAGATTAAAGTCCAGATTAAAGATATCTTTTTGTCACCGGATCAAGCATCAGTATTAAGAGAAATATATGTGAAAGCAAACAACCTTCCAACAACTCCCAAGATATCTGGACTAATAACTTTAGATAATATGATAGAGGGAAAGCGACGTTCTACACGAAATGCTACACCTACATTATCTACGCCAAAATCTAAAACATCGGTTGATTCGGTTGAGAAAAATATCGATATATCAGAACCTTCTGTTTCTGGTATACCTTCTAAAACAAAAAAAAGAAGCTCTTCTGAAAATGAGAGTAAATCTAGTGATTCAAATTTATCTATAAAAGATGAAATTTTATTAAGTGGAATACAACCAGAAATCGTTGGTACACCGAATGAGCAGATAGTAAAAGGACCTCAACACAGGATAAAAGGGAAATCGCGAAGTAAGAAAAAGGCAGAAAGTGAAAAAATTATTGGGCTTTTGGGCCCTATTCCAAACAGCAATTCTACACTATTCAAAGGCATGTCATTTCTTCTTACTTGTGCATCTTTAGAAAAACTCGATAGGTTTCGAATAGATACTAAAGATTCTGATTCTGAAACTGGAACAGAAAATGAGGAAAGTTGGAATCATAAACCATTTGTAAGGGACAGATTAAAAACCCAAATAGAAACTGCAAAGGGCAAAATATATGATGACTTTGATTCGATACCAAAGGAAGAATATCAAAATACTAAACTGATTTCTAATGTGCCAAATATTACTGCAAAGAATTTATTGTGTCTTTCGGTTGGAATTTCTGCATATAATCATGATTGGATTATAGAATGTTGTAAAAAGGTACATAAACTTTATACTTTATACAAATTATATTTATATTAATCGTTTGAGTACCAGAGATCTTTAAAAAAACCTAATCTAAAAAAGCTAAACAGCGCAATATGATGTGAAAAGATCCAAGTGCCGAAATAGCCCTTATTTTATTATGTGTCGAAAAATACAAATATATTATTTTGAATACACCATCAGTTGTCTGTATTGTACAAATGTGCTGACTTTTCTCAACATGAAATTTGAACAGCGTGAAAGTGTTTCATGGTACTCAAATGGTTAAATTTGAAATATACTTGATCATTTATTTATTTATTTTTTTTTTAAGGACACATTAATAAATCCATCAGGATTTATATTACCTGCTGGATGGTGTTTGGAAAAAGGCAGTTACATTGAAACTTATCAGAGGCCTAATGTTAAGCCATTAAATCAATTAATAGTAATAATTCCAATTATAGAAATCGATAAAAAATTCACATCATTTTGGCGCCAAATTTGTGAAAATGCAGGTGCTGTAGTTTTATTGATGGACGGTTCAGGTATATTTTTCATATTAATTTTTATATTATCTTCATATTCTACATGATTTTATATATATATGTATGTGTATAAAAATGCTATAATATCTATAATCGATAAAATATTGATCCTTATAGAAAGTATGGAAGGTTTTTCGGAGGGTACAGTAGTTGTTACTAATCATAAATGTCCTTCGTGGGCTGTTACAAAAGCAGATAAATGGCAATTACCATTGCTATCTACGACATGGGTTACTCAATGTTTAATTCAAGGCAAAATTTGTGAATATGACAAGCATCCCCGTTATAAATATAATTATATTTAAAAATTAAAAACCTTCCTCTCTCCCCAGCAAGGTTTTATTGACCATATCTGTAAGTACAACAAATATAGTTATGAATGATAAAAAAGAAGAAAAAAATACATTTTGTTTATAAGTTTCAAATTTTTTTAAATATTCAATTTTTATGTATTCCTCCATACTTGCGATTATTTTACTGTATATATACACATATTATAGTATACGTTTAAATATATATATATATATATATTTAAACTGTATTTTTTAATAATAATAATTATCAAATCACTTGTATGAAATACTGTCTTATCATTCATGCTAATAATATATAATACTTCACAACATATCTTTGATAATCAAGATTTAATTTATCAGTAACATTATACAAAATTATTTAAAATGTTATTTAAGGTTTTATCTATTTCTGATACATAAAAAGTATGAATTGTAGATAAAATTTAATTACTTAGATTCATTCAAGAAAATACAAGAATATTTTGTTTTCTTTATATTAATCTAGAAGATAAAAATTAAATTTTTTTCTTCATTACACTTTATTACTTTTTTGCTCGTTTCTTACATATATAAATTGTTATATTCTCATGAGATTATATTTATGTCATGCTTAAAAACAAATATTAAAAAGTTGACAAACATTTTCCTTTTATTTCTTTGAATAAATTTATAAATTATCTTTAATGTTTAATTTTGTTTTTAATTATAAAAACTTATATAAGTTACAACAAAAAAAAAAAAAAAAGAAAAGAAATATGAATTTGATAAATACTTCTCTGTATTTATGGTACTTACAGTATTGGTATTATTTCTCACAAAGCTGTAATATTAGAGTTTTGTAACATTTTGTATAAAATGAAATATAAATATATATCAATTTTATATGACGAACGAGTTTATTATAAGGAATGTTTATAATGTCTTAATTACAAACTGTGTGATATTGAAATGCAACAAACAATAGATCATGGAAATGAATGAAACATTTATAAATAATTTTCATATAGATATATGCATACGTATCATTTTATAATGTTTTGTCTATCTATCGATGTTCTTTATGGTGCTTAATACCAACATGGTATTCTATCAAAACAGGAAGTCTTATAAAAGTGTCTTTCAGATATCTGTGACATAAAAATAACACTCGTATTAAATCCTGTTAACATAAAATAATACATGTACAACATGATCAATTAATTCATTTAATTTTACAGTGATACAAATCACTAATGCGATAAGTGTTAATGTAATAACCGTAATATCCAATTAATGTGACATTATATTAAATAATATCTGTTTATAACAAATAACTAAATAACATAATCAGATTTATTTTAAAAAGTTACTTTTAACAATGCATATTACTACACTCATCTCATTGTGATTTGTATATAATTAATTTGAATATACGATTTATTTTAATTAAACAATGTATATTATCAGATTTGAACATTTGTTATACTTTTAATCAGTGATTATGATGAAAAAGTATATTTTTTAAATATACAACACAAAAAGAAATAATGCTTATACATTTGTTGTATAAGATATCATTTAAATTAAACTTTATTTGTTTTAAGTATATTATTTACTTAGATATTAATTAAACGTACTATATAAATTGAGTATTGATGTTTTCTTCTTAAGTGGTGAAAAAACAAAAATATCTGCAAATCACATATATTTTATTCTCTTCAATACTCAAAAATTCTCATTTTTCTTTTTGTGTTAGTTCCATGGTGCATTTCAAAATTAATTAATATATCGAGAATAGGTGCACATGTACGAGTGTGTATATATAAATAAATATATGAATATTTACAATTTCTATTAAATAAATTGTAACCATTATGTAAAATATCTTTGGGATAAAATACAATGACCTATTTTGTCAACAAAATTTATAAATAATTCCTACCCATTAACTGAAAATTCATTTTTTATTTTAAAACATAATTTAAATTACAATAATTAATTTCATTAATTTATCATTACAATCGTATAATTGGAAATGTTATAAGTATCTCTCATTGACAAAAATAATTATTTAATTGCAAGTCTCATTATATATTTACATTAACATTTATTTCATAGAATATATATATTTGTCTTTACTCTATCTTAATGTATTGTAATATTTAAAATAATTTAATTTACAAATTATACCAATCGAGGAAAAGTAAAGAAAATGAAATAACTAGTAGGAAAAATAGAATCCACACTCTAAGTCCAGCATTCCTTTGAATAGCTTGTCGAATCTGTTCATTAGCTTCTTTAACATTTTCAGTGGATCCAACTACTGTTGTCATTAAACGATCAAGATCCTTATCTTGATCTAATACTTTTTCTGTAAATATTTCCTGTAGTTCAGCTATATGAACTACCTTGCTTTCAATTTGTCTGACCTCCTCCGTTATTGTACTAAGTTCGTTATATAATTGTTCATTTTCTGATTCAAACATTTGGATATCTTCGGGTGACAATTCTTCATATAAGAGAGTATTAACATCTTCATTAATTTCTTGAACTTTCATGGGATTTGATTTGCTCGAATTATTCGGATTTTCTGTATTATTATTTGTTTTTACTGTTACATTTGAAGTCGATCTTTTATTATTCTTTGCTATAACTTTGTTCGGATTTACATCCAATTCAAGTTTAGAAATAGTTCTCATCTCTACAGCTCGTTTTACTCGCATTGCTTTTTGTTCCGAATAAATTTTACAAACATTTTTCAAATAATCTTCTATCAATAGTAAAACAATTTCACGATGTTCCATATTTTGTCTAGAAACTTCTGAAAATGCGATTTCTCTTTTCAATTCTTTAATAAGCTGCGAACAAGTACTCATAATTGTTTGCGCTCCTGCATCTATTTGATCACGATCCGCATCAGTCATTCGTGGTATGTTTGTGAGATAATTGGTAAAATTTAAATAAGCTTTACGATTTTCTAGTATAAATTCTTTGAGTTTAGTTATTTGACCAACCACTGCTTGGGTTTTAATATAAAAAGCACTTTTATTTCTAGTCTTTTTCAATGGTTTTGTTAAGCTAGATGATCCTAAATTTTTTTCCTGTAAATTAACAGTTTTAACGCAAGCTCTGAATAATATACTGACATCCATCATTGATAATATTGTTATCGAGCTTGCTAATACTTTTTTAAATGAAAGTAACCCCGATCGTATAGAACTATTTATATTTTATGCCTGGAAAAAAGATATGTTTATAAAAATAATAGTCACTTTTTCTCCAATACATTATATCAAAATATTTTCATTCGATAATTTACAATCTACATTGTTATATATAAATAATTTTTAAAATTAATACTCAATATATTATCAAGATACGAGTCAAAAAAAAAGAAACATTAATTTGCATTCAACAAATATTTGTCGTATGAAATTGTACCAACCATATTGTGTTATGTTGTACTGTCAAACATAACCTTGTTTAATTACAATCATTTGCGTGACAACAGTTAAAGAAAAATATTAATTTTTTAAATCAATTTATAATAGAATTTATTTTTACTACTATACAAAAAAAATCATTTGTAATCGCTAATAATTTTATGTACATCCAGTCGACGTACCTTCAATTTCAACCCTCGATTAGTATAACTAATATAAAATATAATCTTTGAGAAGTTTAAATAAGTAATACAGGTATATATTAAAAAACATGAATAGATTTTCTAACTTATATTAAAATTTAAAAAGAAGATACATATAAAAATAAAGAAATAAATAATTTTATATTATAGTTTATAAAAGTTATGAAAAGAATTATTGTTTTTACTTGATTATTAAAAATATTGTAAAAGAAAGTGTTAAATTTATAAAAAGTGTTATAAGAAAGAGAAAGATTTAAAAAATTAATAATAACAATATAAATTTCTTATTTTATGCTTATCGTTTGTATCTAGGGACCCTGCATTCACAGAAATATACAATAACGGAGCGAAGTGGAAATTCTAGTAATATCTAGTATCGAAATGACAAGATGGCACGTCAGCAGCAAAACGATGTCGATGAATTATTCGACGTAAAAAATCATTTTTATATCGGTAATTATCAACAATGTATCAACGAAGCACAAAAAATCAAAGTACGTAGATTATCTAATTTATGCTGGTATTTTTTTTTTACATTGCCAATTTATAGATTATTATTTTGCTTTCGCAACCCATACTACTGCATTAGTGTAATTTATTATTAAGTCTAAATTAACATTATTTTTTTTTCTTACACGAAAAACAATATATTTTATTGCGTATATATGTATATACATATTTAATATTCAACAATTTTACATAACAATATATAATTATCTTTTATATATTAATTTATTAATCAATATATTTAATCTCACTATTGCTAAATGTTAAAATTGTAATTTTTGTATCCATACTGTTTCCAATATGAAATACTAAATGTGTGCGTGTGTGTGTATCTGTGAATACATGATTTTTATAATAATAAAAAATAATAAGAGTCACTGTTATATATTCAAATTTCATATTAAAAGTAATTGTTAAATTATCTATAAGATCTTTAGTATAATATATTTTATACATAGTATATGTATTAACATAAAAAGTTAACTTACATTATACATAATAGAGTTGTATTTTTCTTTTAATTACAGCCTTCTTCTCCGGAAGTGGCAATGGAACGCGATGTATTTTTATATCGTGCTTACATAGCACAAAGGAAGTTCCGTGTTGTTTTAGATGAAATTAATAATTCGTCACCACCAGAGTTACAACCATTGAAAACTTTAGCAGATTATTTTGCTAATCCATCACGTAGAGAAACAATCATTGCAGAATTAGATCAAGCTGCGAATCACACTAATTTAGATAATCATAATTTTATGATTGTTGCTGCTACTATATATTATCACGAAAAGAATTTAGAATCTGCACTACGAGTACTTCGTAATGTTGATCATTTGGAATGTTTAGCGTTAACATTACAAATTTATTTGAAAATGGATCGATTGGATCTGGCAAGGAAAGAACTTAAAACAATGCAAGAGAAAGATGATGACGCTACGTTGACGCAACTAGCTCAAGCATGGTTAAATATAAGTAATGGAGGAGACAAATTACAGGATGCTTATTACATATTTCAGGTATTAAAAAAAAAATGATATAGCACTTATCTATATTTTATTATTAAACAAATTAAAAACTGATCGATTTAATTATCTAGATAAATTATCATTTACTAATTGTTTCAGGAAATGATTGATAAGCATTCCAGTACAAGTATGTTATTAAATGGCCAAGCTACTTGTTTTATTGGTCAAGCAAAGTACGAAGAAGCTGAAACAGCTTTACAAGAATCGCTTGATAAAGATAGTAATAATCCCGATACTTTGATAAATATGATTGTCCTTTCACAACACATGGGGAAACCACCAGAAGTTGCAAATCGTTATTTAAGTCAACTAAAGGATTCTCATTTGGAACATCCGTTTGTTCAAGAATATTTGCAAAAAGAAATTGAATTTCAAAGACTTAGAAAACAATATTCATCATCTGCCTAAATTAAAATGCATTCAGACTTTGGCATTCCATGGATCGAATAAAATACAAGTATTAATGGGAATATTGAATCAGTTTTTGAATAGAGCGTACTACAGAATGTAGACAATATTTATGGGACAAAAAACGTATGAGATTTTGTCATGAGGCTTGATTGAATGATAGTAAAGCAGTTTGCTCTTAAGCAAGAATATTCTGTTTTTATATAAATTTCTATGACATTATCAAAGAAATAAACGTACATGTCCAGAGATTTTTCCAAAATTAATCTTTTTATAATTAAAAAAAAACACTATTGTGATAAAATTGCAAAATTAAAAACAAAAAAGTAAAATAAAAAAAAAAGAATAGTATTTAATCCACGTGAATTTAAAACATAACTCATGGTAATAATAATAATATAATAATAATAATAATAATAATAATAATAATAATATTTTTAAAATAAAAGAACCACGTGTGGGCTGCCATTTTATAGTACAGTCAATAAGATATTTCTGATATGCAATTTTTTCATTTTGCATGTATCATCTTTTTTATCATAGAAGTTTGTGAGTAGTTATATACATATACAGGTACATGCATATACAAGTAAGTTATTGTACTATATATTAGTTTGTTCAATAAAGGAAGGCTACAAGCACTTTCTTTTTTATCTTAATATTTCGTTGAAATGAAAAATAAAACATGTTAGCGTATACGCAATAACAATTATAAAATCATAGTTTTAGAGTCATTTCTATTATTTTAATTTTGTGAACAATGTAATTAATAATTTGTAGTTTAACTTCACAGATTTTAGATACAAAAGACGATAAGCATTAGTTGACTTTTATTATTTTTATTTATTTGTTATTATATATTTATTATATCATGATGATTTTATTTATTGTTTCATATATATATATACATGTATACGAATGTGGTATCATTTATCATAGTATTTTTGAAAGGTAAATATGTATATACATAATTATTTAAATGTTAGAAAAAGTTTGTAAAATAATTATAAATCTAGATAAAAATTTTTTGAAATGAAACATTTCAGTCGGTATTTCGAAATGTAGTGGCACTGTTCACTGGTTACACTTCTCCAATCAAAACCAGAAGAAAGTCAACTGAAGCGCCGACCTATAGGCCAGATTATGAAAACATTGTAATGAGGCGATATCTATGGACTACAAAATGAAGTAAAAATGGATAAATCGCCATGTTTGTTCGGTTAATAACGCTTGTCATTACAAACAAAACAGAAACGTGTTTTATTTGATGGTGTAGATTTATTTAATTTATTTTGAATTATCAATCATTGTTTACGGGAAATATTGTTTTATTTAAATTATTAGAAAGTTCATTCAAGTAAGCATTATGGGTTCGGAATTAGTTTTAGGTATTCGATCGAATTCACAAAATTTGACAACTGTCAAATTACGTGACATTAATTTAAACAATAAGGTTGAATATTTAAGATACAAGATTGCAGAAAAAACTAATTTAGCCAAGGAATCGTTCGGTGAGATTATTCATTCATTTTTAATTTAAATCATTTATTTTTATAAACATTTATTATATAATAACGTGTTATTGAATAGAACTCATATATTGCGGATGTATGCTGGAAGATGATATGTTCCTGGAAACTTGCGGTCTTAAAAGTGGTGCAATGGTACATGTTTTAATGAAAAAGGAAGAAGAACCTCCAGTACCAATGAAATATATATCAGAAGAAAGTATTCTACAGTTGGCTTCTACATTTAAATCTTTTAATGAAAATCCTGCATTTAGAAGCGCTTTACATGTAATTATTAATAATATAATACACTATTTTAATGAAATATAAACAACTGAAGATAAGATGCTTATACAATGTATTTCAGCGTTTAAGTAAAAGGCCAGAAGTTATAGAAAACATTATTTCGTCATCTCCTGGATTACATGAAGACTCTGTTGCAATTGCTATGCTACAAGATCCTGATCTAATGGGTCATTTTACAGACGTAGATACTATTAAAAGGTAATATTTTTATCTATATATATATATACTTTGCTAGAGCATATTATAGATCGCATGATGTTAGTATGTTTATTATTAATTAATTTAACTGGATTACAGAATTGCTGAATTACATCCAGTACTCGTAGAAGCTGCACAAAATTTAGCTGCTGCTGTACATGAAGAAACGCATAACAATGCCACAGCTGGTTCTAATTCTACCATGTTGAATACACCTCCTACTGCATACTCTTATAGTTTAGATAATTTAAGTGACGATGAGGAAATGGCTGGAGATTCTTCTCAATCATCGGATTCTACTCAACCATCAAATTTGAGTGCTAATCAATCTAATAATATTTCTGCACGAATTGCAGCTGCTATTTCAAGAGCTGGAAACCGTGCCTTTCCATTATCCAACTCTCCATCTTCTACATCAGCCAGTAGTACAAATTCAGGTGTTATAACTACTGAAATGTTTACGCAAGCTATGCAACAAGCATTTGCAACGACACCTCCACCAACAGCTACTACAGCTACAACAGTTCCAACAGCTCCAACTTCTTTATCGCCGATGTTACCTTCCACACTTCCAGATTCTATGGATTTGCAAAGACAGTTAGCACAGATGCATGAAATGGGCCTTCAAGACGATAATACCAATGTTCAAGCATTGATATTAACAAATGGAAATGTACAAGCTGCGATTGAACTTGTTTTTAATAGCTTTAGCGATAATTAGGATAATTAATAATAAAAACTCGTTTATTACGATGACCAATAAGCAAGGCCTCATCTTTCAAAAGCTTTTAAAGTTATTTTTGTTTTTGTTAATAATAGGATTATATAAAATTGGACATCGAACTCCTACTCGAGAACTGCATTTTTATTTTTTATTATTATTTTTGTTAAAATTATCCGACCGAGAAATAAAATATATTAGTAATAGGGAAATTGTAAAATATATACATAAGTAATAAAATACTCGATATATATTTATAGTTGCAATAAAAAACAAAGTTGCAAAATATTATAAATTTATTTATTATACATTTTGAAGAAAGAAAAAAAAAAAAAAGAAAAAAGAAATTAGACATTTGCATATGTTTATTTAATCGCCTACATTGTTCTTGGAATACAGATAATAATATGATATAATTGAAAAAAATGAATGAACGTTAGTTAATGTGGGAAGAAAGAAAGCTAGCAGACTGATTTTAACTCTTGCAGTGTGATATTTATGAACGAAGTAGTATAGTAGTGGTAGTAGCGTATAGGGTATAATACTTTAGTTCCTCGAGTTTGTGTGAGTAACAAAGACTAACCGTACGGTAAGGGTGGTGGTAACTCGCAGCGATGGTATGGTGGTGACAAAGATGGTGGGGGTAGTAGTAGCGCGATACTCAGGAGTGGGGGAGAGGGTAACTGCTTACCGCGCTTGTAGCGGTTGACAGTGACAGTTAAGCTGTCGCGGCGTTAAGACATGTGGTAGGAGTTTCTCGAGTTTTTTTTTTAGACGAGGAAAGCGTCCGTTACACCCGGCACCCGGTTCGAGTAACGCGTGTGTATATGTCCAATAGAAATAATCGCACGTGTACAACGAGGGAGATATATACGACGTGGTGATCGTGTCGATATTTATAACGGAACTCTTCGTAGACATCAGATCTAAACGATCTCGAATAAAAAGGTATGAACTAAAGTACATAATACATTATATTTGTATATCGAAAGAGAAGGTTATACGTAAGGGTGGTTTAATAATAGTACCGTCTGTATTCAGTTAATTGTATTCCCATTAACAATTGTAGACTTACATATATGTTTAGATATAAATAGACTATTTTCGAAAAACTAATCGTCGGAAGAGTCAAAAGCTATCGTTTCTATGATTAAATCTCTCGATTAGTTTAGTTTCTCTTTCTTTCTCTCCTTCCTCCCTTTCTCTTTCTCTCTCTCTCTCTCTCTCTCCCTTTCATCGTACAAAGAATATAACCGATTCGTTCGAAATTTCTCTTTCGTTGAAATGACGCTAGAGCGCAGTAACGTTTTTCCTTTTCATTATATTATATTTTTTTGAAATTCAACCCCTGTTTGCTATACGATTTTTCAACGATACGTTCCACGTAATGGCGAAGAATTGGCTCTGTTAAAGAAGAAAGAAGGACTCCCCATTGTGTCCCCGAATTTAACAATTTTCCAAATTCTTCTTTCTCTACCTACCACACTAATACACTCTTTGTCATTGGTATTATATAGAAAATAAAGCTTTGTGACCTTTTATCGAAACGAATTCCTTACTACTTTCATCTCAAAGATGAAACAATTTTTCAGCCCTAAGAAATGCTTTGAAAGAAAGAATTTATGGGCAGCAAACATAACTGCATCTTTTTTGCAATTATTTTCTTCTGTTAATTCGTGTTGTTTCTATTCCAATCTCGCATTCGCATTTTAATTAAATCTTTGATTAACAAACGAAAAAGAATGTTCTTTTCTTTAAACGAGCACATCACCTTTTTCTACGATCGTGAACGATCATGCATTACGTATTCGGCAAACAACTATTACGTTCTTGGAACTAACGATTACTATTGCTCTCTTTTACGTTCAACTCAAATATTATACACGTTGTAAAAGTTTAAACACACATGTTTTATTCTATCATGCGTTTCACTTCTTTATTTTTCAATCAGTTTTTTTTTTTCTAGACCAAACATTTTAAATAGAAACGATCTTTTTTTCTCGATTATTTCATTTCAATCCAATTCGTTATACAATTTAAATCGATCATTTATTATAATCGTTGTTGATTATAAATTAATTTAATTAAGCATATTGTGTATATATATATATATAGATTTGTGATAAAATTATTTCTATACGTATGGTAATTGGCATGAACAAAAATAAAGAAATTTCTTTCGTCCTTGAATGCGTTAAACTGTCAACGTACATCTCGAGGTCGCTATTAAAGTATACAAATGGTTAATGAATTGGCGACAAGAGAAACGCAAATAGAAAACGTCTTGTTTGATCTAATTAAATCGAATATCGTCGTTTATATATATATACACACACACACACATATATATATACTGGATCATATTGTAACAATTAATATATTATTTTAATACTATTCGTTCTATTTCATATTTAAATGTACCCCTGTTTTCATTATATTTGTCTTATAACAAATTTTATGAAAATGTATTTTCGATATTTATACTTGGATATTTTATTATTTTGTTCCCACATTTTACACAGTAGGAAAACGTAGTTTCATTTATTTCGAAATAAACAAAAGAATTATTAATTTGATCGGTTAATTAGATAGGTTGGTGTTAAAAATAGAAGACTTAAATTATGATAATAATAATAATAAGAAGAAGAAGAAAAAGAAGTATAAGTTAACTTGGATAGTAAGGTGAATCGTGTTAATTAAAGGGGATAGTTAATTCGATTTGATTAAATGAGTCTCGCATTAACGTGCCAGAAGAGAGTAATTATGCATCCTAGCTTATAAACAAGTATAATTTCCTAATTGTCCATAAGTCAGAGGCGGTACTCGTTTTAAGTATGTAATTGTGATTAACTGCCAAGGGCAGGACTAATGATTGGATGTCGATCGATCGTTCGGTAATCGCATGTTTCGTAGAAAAATAATCACGAACGTTACATCCTTTTATTTTTATTATTATTTCTATTTGAATCGTAAGTAATACATGGGTAGAATTAAAAATATTTGATTATTTTGTTTAACAGGAATTCGAAGAGGATCGAAGATGATGATGATGATAACACTGTGAAATTTAAAAATCTTAATTTTATAATCGTGTATTAGAAAACGAAATATCTCGAGAAAAAATTGTTTTAAATAAAAATATAAATATAAATATAAAAAAAAAAAAAAGCAAATATGGCGCACGAAAACGGTATAAATGGAGATACGGATTCCGAGACGGTTGAACTAAATCCCCTTAGGAGGACAAGATTTCTCGTCAACCGAGTGGATAGCGTCGAAGGTCGAACAAGTCTTTTGAGTGAACAGGAAACGAAAAAATCCTTGAGACATATGACGAGAGAAGCTTTACCTAGGCTCGACAATTATAGGAACATTATGAGCATCCAGGCTGCACACAGACCATCCCTCGATGAACTCCACAATCCTACTCTTCTTAATAAGGTAAGGCGTTTCTTCTCTTCCACACACAGATGCATTTCTCTTTTTCTTATTTTTCCTTTTGAAATAAGGGTGAGAACGATACTTTCTACCTGCTTTCGAACATCCTGTTTTCTTTTGTATTCAATGAAAATAGATTCCTTGGTTCATCTCGAAATAAACGAGAGGAAAAAACCCTCTTATTCGATCTAAAATTTTTTCTATATTTCAATACACTATAAATGTTTGAAATACTTTTAGATATTATTTGGAACAACCAAGAATGTACAATAATTTAATTTCCCGTTAAAATTTCTTTTTTATTTGAAATATTTTTAACTTATATCGAAATAATATTTCGTATTGATCGTTATTTGCCACTACTATTTTTAATTGTAAGAATATTCGATAAAAAAAAAAAGAAAGTACTTGGCACGTATATGATTTTTACAAAAAAAGTTCGATCTTTTTTCTATCTTACAATTAGGAAATTTATTTTCAGCTTAGCTGAGGAATTGGATTCGCAAAAATTCTTCAAATAATTAAATAGCAAAATTATATATTCTAATATTTAAATATTTATAGATTACTAGTGAGATAATGATAATCGATTTTCGATATTTGAACAAACGCCAATGATGTATTTAGGATAAATTATTTTGTAAATCCTCTTAAATTATATCGTCGCATTTCTCTCGTGTATGATCATGTAGAAGGATTTACCTCCCGTTTATTTCCCATAAGGACAATCGATATATCGTTTCAAAGTTAATCCGATCAATACACTGTACTTCGATCTTCTTATTTCTTAAATGTAATCCGATTTGGCTATAGCAAAGTGGAACGATGCGCGCATGAGTAATTTCCAAGGAATATCATTTATTTCGGTATCGAATGATCGTAATTGTACCTTCTGTTGCTGTAGACAAAAATCTTTCCAAAATTATTTTTATATTACATACTTTAACTTGGAATTATTCATTCTAATATGCAAGAAAATCAACGAGAATATTTTGCAAGCTCGTATTCGTGTTGACGTTTTAAAATGTAAAAAAAATCTTTACATATCAGCAGAAATGAAAGTTTCCGACACATCAATATTTTTCTATGTATGTGTACTTATTCCTTATTTAAATGTTTTCTTTTTATATTTAAAAAAGATTATTTATATACGTTGTCGAACAGAAGACAAAACAGTATTCAGAGATACGCGAACTTTGCAATAACACACAGAGCACTAGAAAATATTGAAAGAAGATTTTTGGGAATTTTTTTGAAAGAAACTACTGCATGGAATGTTTTAATATTTTAAGGATATATTTGTGGATATATAATAAATAAATGATCAAATTTTTGGACCAAAAAATTCAAAATTCAGCGAGTTATTCGTAATCTTGCAAGGCTCCACAAAATAGTCTCTCACTGCTGCAGTGATGCACTTGAAATTTTAATATGTAATTTTAAAAAGGTATAGATTATCAAAATATGCAGAACAAAAATCGATTTCTTCCAAATTTCATACTAGTGGTGCCCCTTAATTAATTAACGAGATATTCTTCAGTATTAAAAATTATTTTAGAGAATCAAAAATGAAATAAAGTTTAGTTCTTTTGAAACATTTACAAACGTTACAAGAAAATATATATATTTTGTATCATTGATACTTTTTCTTTGACACTGTATACTACTTCGTATAGTTTCCATAAGAGAAATCGTTTAATCGTAGAAATTAGAAAGTTGAATGTAACAGTTGCCATGCATGTCGATATACATCAGAGAAAATAACACAAAAATGAAACTTTCGTTAGATCGAAGAGGAAGTAATAGAAGGAAGAAGAAAAGTGTATCATCTAATGACGTCATAAATGACGATATTGATGATATCATTGATGACGATATTGAATTTTTTCGTTTATGAAATGTTCATTCGTAAACGTTGTTGGGTCAAAACGAAGACCCTCACGTTCTGTCGGTCAATTAAAGCATCATCTTGAAACTACGACGAACTATCTTAGAGATCGAGAAAAGAAAACACGCGGTTGTTATTAACGCCACGAACTATAACAGATCAAATTTACAAACGGAAATTTAACGATCTTCCATTTGGTAAAAAACCAATCATTTTCTTTTTATTCGACTTCAACCAATTCGAATTTGAATTTCGTTGGATTTCTTAAAACAAATTCGTTGCTATTTTTCAACGTTGCAGTTAACTGTCTATTGTCCATCGTGGATTTTTCGCAAATGAAAAGAAGAAATGGTATTTCAAAACTTAGAAAATTTTTCCCCGTCCGATTGTCTAAACATCAACGCCCATATTTTTATCACGACGAATTATTTCTAGTTGATATATAACCGGATATTCTCTAAATTGTACAAACGTTAATACACGAGACGCTAAACGTAATTAAAAAATAAATTGTCGAAGAAAATAAAATGCAATCTTTATGTCTTTAGTATTTTCTTTTGACAATTTTCTACTTCGAGACGGTTAAAAAAAGAGAGAGAAAAAAAAAAAGAATTTGAAACGAGTAGAAACATTAAGGAAGAAGAGAAAATAATTAATGATAATGCAGATGAAGTATTTGTATGTCGACGATAAATTAACTACAAAACATTATCTTGGAATTAATTTTTTACGAGTCTCCCATGCTAACTTCTAGTTGCGTTTTATGAAACATGCGGAAAATGTTAGACCACCGAGGAGTTTTATCATTAAATATGCACGGATATATACATATGCATAAATAGTTACGTATATGTGCATATAGTAATAGCTTACAGATTAATTCTTGAGAAAGGATGACTGAGAAATGAGACATCATCATCATCATTATCATCATCATCATTATCGATTAACAAACCTAACATATGTTACATATAAAATGAAAAAAATAAAAATAAGTTAAAAGACCCATACCTGAACAGCTAAATATCTATTTCATACAATGAATTAATTTTTCTTCTTATATTAGCTACTTAAGTATTTTAAAAATAAGAAAAATCAGTTATGTACCCTTCATCAGTCCGGTATTGGGTATTTTACTTTATAATAAAAATAAGAGATCTTATTTCTTGGAGATATAAAGTTAGTTTGAAAAATCGTTTCCTTTTCGGCGTCTTCAACGAATGTCCCTTCCTAACAGCGGCGTTGTTAAATGTTTAAACGAGATCCATAAGGAAGGCCAACGTAATGTGTGCACAAAGTAATCATCGCAACGAACGATTATTATCAAAGAGAGAGAGAGAAAGAAAGAAAGAAAGAAGGAGAGAGAGAGAGAGAGAGAGAGAGACAAATGAGTCATCATAGTTTTTAACATTTTCTTTATTCTTATCTACTATAAATCTTACCTTAGAAAAAAATGTATAGGAGTGGAAATAATGAAAGGGAGAAAAAGAAGAATAATTACAAGTCTTTATCGGTATAGCGATGATAGCAATGATTCAGAAAATAGAAACACCACCAGTCGTTGATCCGAATTGTCAAGCATACGTTAGTACATATATAGATACATACATACATACATACCTACATCGGACTTAATATAGGAAATCGCGTGCTTCGAATACATTATGTTGCGAGGGTTAAGCGTTCGTTATTATTTCACTATCGCGGCACATGTCACGAAATGTCTAAGCGCGTAACGCATTCATAACGTAACACCACGTAGCCATTGACACGATAAAAATAAAATCAAAACTATCTATGGAAACCTTGTTTTTTTTTTCCCCCCTTTTTTTCTTCCCCCAGATCGCTGGATCAATTTTAACATAAACCGTATAAATGTCGTTTTTGTGAAAATAAAATCAAATTGAGTAAAATAGAATAAAATGTAAAAAAAAAAGATAGCCCAGTCAGTCAGTCAGTCAGTCAGTCAGCTTAGCCCAGTCAGCCGCTTGCAAGAGAAGATGCATTGACCGTTATTTGCAGAGGGCAAAGTGTCACTGGGATCGGATCGGATCGGATCTGCGGAGGTGTGCAAGAATAATTTCGCAATTATAGTAGAGTCCAAGGCAAGATATTCGTGGATATAACGGGAAATAATTGGACGAAACGAGCAGCGTATCTTTTTAAGAGTCGCTATAAAAATCCTTTCGGATCTCGGGTCTACATAAACTTACTTTAATTGAAAACTATTCAATTTTATTGCGAACTATCGATAACGTACTTTTTTTCTTTATATTTGCTTACTATGATTCTTCGTTATGACATTTCTCAAACAAATCCGAAAGGCTTGTTTGTTCGTTCGCTCGCTTATTTGGATCGTCTTTTTCTTTATTGGATATATGTGTACTTAATCCCTTTAGGGGCTTCTTCTCGAGGTGAAACTACGAACTGCAATCAATTCAAGATCGTCGGTACGATCATTTCCAATGTCCAGTGACAATTTACTATGGTAGACGATGAAAACAAGTGTCTTCGAATTTCTTTCGTAAAAAGCATTCTGACGTTGGACGTCGTTATGCATATATATTATATATATAACATATTATATATATATATAACATATATATATGTATGTATATGCATACAATGTACGAGGCGTCGTTACGTAAATCGTTAGTCTTCATTGGGCGACTCGCGGACGACCCTTCCTCTAGACGAATCACCTTCAATGTCGATAACCACCTCTAAATCTCAATTTACGCGTAACGTCTGCATAGAGAAAGAGAGAGAGAGAGAGAGAGAGAGAGAGATTCAAATGTAATCCACCTCTCTTTCTTTCTTTCTTCTTTCCTTTCTTTCTTTCTTTCTTTCTTTTTCTCAATCAAATTCGATATTTTTCCATTGGAACCCATCTTAAGGTCCCATTATTTATTTAACAATCATCTTCAACGTTAAGTAAATTGACGTTAATCGCACGTTAATCTTGTCGATTTTCGACCTTGAGCTTGCGTTTATCAATTACATATATTGCAACAAAAACGAAGACGATTATTTTCGCTCAAGTTAATCGGTAATTGCGTTTAACGCTTTGATTGTGTTTATGCAATCGTTGGAAGAATTGTTTTACTAATATAAGATTGTACGTTTAAATGTTCCTTTGTCGAATTGTAATGAATTTATGTAAAAAGAAAAAAATACAGGCGTACCTTGTTTAACAAGGTACTTGTATAATACGTTTCCGATATTGCACGATATATATTTTATATATATATATTTTTTTTATAAATAGACATCCGGCTCGAACACACTGCCTATAACAGATGTAAAACTATCGGTACCGGGTATCAAATTTGGTTGGATTCAAGGAGTTTTAATGAGATGCCTTCTAAACATATGGGGGGTTATGCTATTCCTTCGACTTTCTTGGGTCGTTGCTCACACTGGTATAGGTGAATATCAAATATAAATATATAAAATAATCCTTATATATATTATTTATTGAGGATTATTTTAATTTTAAATAAAACATGATTTTGCAGGACAAGCTATACTTTTAATTCTCACAACTACAGTAGTAACCACCATAACATGTTTATCTATGTCAGCCATTAGTACGAACGGACTGATAAAAGCAGGTATGTCAGAAAATTCACACGCTATATGATTAATCGGTTAAAATTCATTCAACTTATTATTTATTATAGGTGGAACGTATTATATGATATCACGTTCGCTTGGTCCCGAATTTGGCGGTGCCATAGGATTAATATTTTCTTTAGCAAATGCAGTTGCCTGTGCAATGTACGTAGTAGGATTCTGCGAGAGTTTAGTTTTGAGTTGTCTTAAATCTTATGGAATTTGCATATATGACTGTGCCAGCATGGATATTAGAATTATAGGTTCGATTAAAATATCTTTAAAGAAGAATAATAGATTTATTAAGAATAAAGTGTCGTAATGGTTGTTGCCTTTTCATTAATAGGTTGCGTGACCCTAATTGCTCTTCTCGTGGTCGTAATGATAGGCTTAGAGTGGGAAGCCAAAACTCAAATCTTTCTTCTGATCATACTTCTTCTAGCCATAGTTGATTTTATGGTCGGCACTATTCTAGGGCCCAAGAGCGACGAAGAAAAGGCCAAAGGATTTTTAGGATATAATGGTAAATTGTATTTTTTATTTTTTATTTTTTAGTTTCTTTTTTTATTTCTTTTTTTTTATATTTTCATCCCCATCGAATAAATAATAACATCTAGCATCGATTATTTGTCCTTGTCATTCCTGTTCTTTTGTTTCGTTTTTCTTTCTTCTTCTAGCCAATTTATTTGTGGAGAATTTCCAACCGGATTACAGATACAGCGAAGGGGTGAAGCATGATTTTTTTTCAGTCCTCGCCATCTTCTTTCCGGCAGCAACAGGTATCCTGGCAGGTGCGAATATATCCGGTGACTTGAAGGTGATTTAGTCCTTTCGTCTGCAGACAACTTTTTTTTCTTTTCTCACTACGTTATAATATATATATTTTTTTTTGCGTATATCTCTCATTAATACGTATTTACAAAAATTCGTTGAACATGCGATATCTTAAGATCCGTTGTAATTAATATTCCGTTTGATTACCAATCTCTTTCCAATAGGATCCACAATCGGCGATACCTAAGGGAACTTTACTAGCGATATTATTAACAACATTATCGTATATTCTTATGGCAATTATGGTTGGTGGTAGTGTCATGCGAGACGCATCCGGTGATATAAATGACTTAAGAACAACTGTTAATAATTCTTACGTCGTGCAATCGTTACTCGACTTAAATAACACTTCAGCAGAAAATTTGACCATTACTGAAAATTGGAACGAAACTATTTGGAGCGTATATGGCACCAAATTCAATTGCACGTCCGGATGTAACTATGGAACTCACAATAGCTTTCAGGTTTGTTTTATAATTAATATTTCGTATTTATAGTTTGTAAATGGATAAATTTATTATGTACAAATGAATAATTATTTATAGGTAATCGAATTAGTAGCCGCTTTTGGTCCTTTCATTTATGCTGGCTGTTTCGCAGCTACTCTATCAAGTGCCTTAGCTTCTTTGGTCTCAGCACCAAAAGTATTTCAAGCTCTCTGTCTTGACAATCTATATCCTGGAATAGGATGGTTTAGCGGTAGTAAAGATAAGGAACCTATTCGCGGATATTTTCTTACTTTTATTATTGCCTTTTGTTTTATATTAATTGGTAAATATATACTTAAATATATAATTAAATATATATGTATATATACATATATATATTGAAAATTATTTTTATTTGAATTTTTTCAGGAGAGTTAAACTCTATCGCTCCACTGATATCAAATTTCTTCTTGGCTGCATACACTCTTATAAATTTCAGTACTTTCCATGCTTCTCTAGCAAGACCAATTGGTTGGCGGCCAACATTTAAGGTAGAGATGCACTTTAACTATTTTCTATCTTGACGATTATAGCCACGAGTATATCCTGTTAGTCGAAATTATTTGTTTTCGAACAAAAGATGACATTATTAGAAACAATTATTATCTGGAAATCCTAATCCTACAGATTAATGACTACAACAGGATTCGATTCGATCAAACTAATACGAGATGAATATTTTCTTGATATATTTCAGTATTATAATATGTGGCTCAGTCTTGCCGGTGCTATTCTATGCGTTTCTGTGATGTTCTTGATCTCATGGTGGACAGCCTTGATTACCTTGTTCGTAGTTCTAGCGCTATATTTGGTAGTCTCGTATAGGAAGCCTGGTAAATTTAATAAATAATTGATGCACGCTTTCGTAAATAGTTTAATTTTTGAAATTTTTACGTTTTAATCGCATTTGAATTAATTCAATATTTGTAATTTTAGATGTGAATTGGGGTTCTACCACGCAAGCCCAATCGTACAACAATGCCTTAACAGCGATTCAACAATTAGATAGGGTAGAGGAACATGTTAAAAATTATAGGCCCCAATTATTAGTTCTAACTGGAATACCATCCGCGAGAATGTCGTTAATCGATTTTGCTCATCATATTACGAAAAATCAAAGTTTATTTATTTGCGGGCACATTTTAGAGGTATGAACATATAATTAATAATTATGATCTATTAATGAACACATATATATTTATACTCTTCTATCAGTTGGATTAATTAATCCTTATGTATTTTGTAGACATCAATATCGTACAAAACACGCAATAACATGGTAGCGAAATGTACTTCGTGGTTCAGAGCGAATAAAATAAAAGCGTTTTATTCTGTGGTCGATGGCGCCAATTTTCAAGATGGTGCTACTTCTCTTTTACAAGCTGCCGGTTTGGGAAAAATGAAACCTAATATTTTATTGATGGGTTATAAACAAGACTGGGCGTCCTGTTCGCGAGAGAATTTGAACATGTACTTTAACACCATGCAGTAAGTTCATTTAAAATGTCTTTTTATATTTTGGTATAAAAGAAAAAGAAATATTTATTAACATTATCATCATCGTGTTGTTGTTATAGCAAAGCATTAGATATGCACATAGCTGTAGCTCTTTTACGAATTCGAGAAGGATTAGACAGTAGTGGAGTTATAACAGAAGCTGAGGAACAAACTAGATTTGTGCCTACGGTTTTACCAGCAAATCAAAGTTTCTCTCAACTTAGTCAAGGTAAATATCTATCATTATTCTATAACATATATATGACGGTAATATATTCATTATTTTCTTTTTTTCTTGTAGCAAGTAGTACTTCAGATATTTCAATGCCCGGAAGTCCTGCTCCAAAACGTTCGAAAGTAGTTAACGAATACCCAAATCCGTTGGCGAGCGAACGTTTGCGTGAAAATCAACAAAATATAAATCCCATAGCGAAGGAAATATTTAATAATTTTACTATATTTGACAAAAAACAAAAAAAGGGAACAATAGATGTGTGGTGGTTGTATGACGACGGTGGTTTAACACTTTTATTACCTTATATTATTAGTACAAGACGCAATTGGTCGAATAGTAAATTAAGAGTTTTTGCTCTTGCGAATAAATATTCTGAGCTAGAGTACGAGCAAAGAAAGTAAGTTTCCTTTATCTTTCTTTATATCATATTATTTAACTTTTTATACGTTGGAAAAAACAATTGTTGTATGTAATAAAATGATGTTTTCAGTATGGCTAGTCTTTTGTCGAAATTTCGGATAGATTATTCGGCTTTGAAAGTAATCCCGGATATATCTAAACCAGCTCAAAACAGTACACAAAATTTCTTTGACTCATTGATCAACAATTTTCAAGAATCTGATAATACCAAAGAATCTGACGATGGTATACTTTTAGTTCTATTTTATTTATATTACATCACAGGATTAAAGTTACGGATGTGTAATCATCGAAGAATATATTTTTTTTTCTTTTTAGGCGTCATAAAAGAATCCGAACTTATTGCGATGAAAGAGAAAACGAATAGACATCTCAGATTGAGAGAATTGTTGCTAGAAAATTCTATGGAAGCAAATTTAATTGTTATGTGAGTAAATATGTTTTCCAATTTTCTTTTATATATACTATAAAAATGATCTAATTTTTTAATTTATTCGGTATATAGGACTTTACCAATGCCACGAAAAGGTGCTGTATCCGCGCCACTTTATATGGCGTGGCTCGAATCTCTCACGCGTGACATGCCACCATTTTTACTTGTACGAGGAAATCATACATCTGTCTTAACTTTTTATTCTTGAATATAAAAGAAAAAGAAAAAAATATCAGTTGAGACATAACATGACAGAAATCGTGTTAAATGACGAGTTTCTCTTATCATATGCATGTATCTGGGTATAACAAAACCATTGAACAGGAAAAGAAGATGTATTCTAATTTTAAAATACACCGAGAACATCTCTTTTTATATTTATACGAATAAAATTATATTTTTGTTGGAATTTTTTATTTTTTTTTAATGATGTTTATCCTAGTAGATGCATATTATCATATTGATAAAATTTTACTTGTCAAGTTTGTATGAATATATTTAATGATACAATTAACAACAAGAATGAGATAAAAATAATCATAATAAAATAATTATTTCATTGTGCGTTTATAATTCATTATTTTTATTATTGAATTTTTCATATAATTGTGGTTTTATATATATATAAAGTATTTGTCTTTTTTTTTTTTACATATTTATGAGAGAATCATTGTTTTATAAGGATTAAATTTTACAATAAATTCAAAGTTCTTTACATCTTAAATGTTGTTTTTTGAGAGAGAAAAATGATACAGAAATATGAATAATATAGATCTATTGATACATGTTATTAAAACTTTTTAATTCAATTTTTGTTGTCTATTACAAAACAGTTTGTAACATGCAAAATATTGTATATCGTAAAACATTTTATATCTGTATTATTAAATGACATTTAAAAACTGGAAGCATTCCATTGACAAAAAGTGAATTTTATATTTGTGTCTTTTCTCTTGTGCATTTTCGATATGTAAAAAAGGAAAAGGATAAAATATAAAAGCCATAATATCATACTTAATGTAATTATACTTATATATATATATATATATAAAAAGTAAGAAAATGAATAATAGTTTCGTACATTATTAATTATGATATTTTGCTATTGTATGATGTTAATTATCTTGTAAAGTATTAAATAATACAATACTATAAGAGAGAGAGAGAGAGAGAGAGAGAGAGAGAGCATAATGAATTTTAGTGTACAGGACCTTAATTAAGCTCAGTGCCTTTTATTGCCGGAAAGCCTAAATTATATATATTAATATTAATACAATATGAATTTTGTAATTCTTAATCATCGGTACTACTGTAATAATACAATTTTCTTGTAAATATAATATAGATACTGTATTAGAACTAACCGGTCGAATTTATTGATTTATATTTATATATATATACTTATCTATATGTGAAAACACAGCTAAAGAAATAATTTAGAAAGTATAATATGTGAAATATTTTTTTCAATGGTTTTTTTCAAACAATTTACTTTCAGATACCATAACTGCACAATAATAATGTATATACCGTATCTCTTTGTATGTCTTTTTAAAAAAGACATGTATATAAATCTATCCGATAATATCATGGATATTTTTTATTACTAAATATATATATATATATATAAACTTTCTGATTGCATAATTTGTGAACACGTTTTAACGACTAGTTGTAAATGCATTTATGGGAGTCAGAATATTGTTATAAAAAAAAAATAAAAATAAAACAAGAATATCACACGTTCGTCTTAAAAACGTCTTAAATATATTCTCTTGAAAAATGCCTAAATGTAAAATACTAGTTCATATCAAATGCAAAAATTTGATTTTGCTCGATTATCGTAATAATATTATTTAAAAAGAGTCTCTTTATTCTAACCCCTTATGCATAATAATAAAAAACATTGTGCAATATTTATCATTACCACAAATACTGTCATTTATATCATTTAAATGCAAAATGAAAACATTTAATGAATTCTAACTATTTTGTAAAACAAAAACATAAAAATGTACAAATAAGAAATGAATAGTAAAATTATGATAACAACGAGTAGATGTCATGGTATCGGCTACAATATAACAAGATTTTACACGATGATATAAATATTGTAAATAAAATTGAAAAATAAAAATTATGTATATATATATATATCTCAATGGCAAGAGCAAAAATAAAATACAAAATAATACAAAATAATTCTATCGGCAATATAAACTAATATATTTTTATTTTTTTTTTAATATTTTTTAATTTAAATGCATCAAGTATATATTAGCTCTGTCTTTATATTTAAAACTTAAAATATATATTAAATATATTCATTATTATTATTTTTTTTTTCTTTCTTTCTTTCTTTTTCGTGTAGTTTTTTTAATTTATACGTCCAAATATCAAAATGATATAAAAAGCTATGGTGATTGATCAACTTTCTTTGATTAAATTAATACGTGTTCAGCCCCATGGAGAAAGCTTTTTTTGCTTGTTTAAAGTACTGGCTATTTCACTGAGATTATATATCTTGTTATTCATATTATTTTTTTTTTTTTTAAATACTGCGAATATGTCTGGGTCTGCGTACTAACAAACAACAAGATGATAAACCAGAGCTGACCTTTGCTAATTCGGACATAGGTAACGATCTAGTAGAAAATTCTACTTTTTCCATAAAAACCTTACTTGATTGAGGAATTTCATCCACTGATCGATGAATTAGAGTACCGTTGACGTAGAGAACATTCGCAGCAGCATCCTCAGGTACAGTTAATGTCTGGTAACTGTAAGTTGCTTCTCGTTCAATCCTCTATACGAATAATAGATAAATTAATTAATTCGATGAAACTGATTGGAGAAAACGGTAAAACAATTGTTAGATTAATAAATATAATTTACCTTCAGCACCTCCTGACATTCTTTGCCAGCACCAACACAAATAACATCAGGTCCAGCCATGGAAACTAACGATTTCAAGCGTTTTGATTCTGCAACCTAAAGAAAAATCAGAGAAAAAACTATTATGAACTGATTATACTTTCAAACTAATTATTTTATTTAAAAAAAAAAAAATAACTGTACATGTGTTTATCATAGCTACTGTTCATTGATGAACGTTATCATTTAAAAAAGATTCAAGCATATATGCATCAATGAGCGATATTATTTTCTGCAAAAAAAAAAAAAACAAATGAAGTACTGAGATCGATAAAAAATGGAATGCGTGCTAAGGTGAGTGAATAACTTTGCTATGAACTCCATGTGCACGAATATGCTAAGCTAGATAACTTGCATTATCAGTTTTGATTTTAAAGCATCATTTAAATATTCTGCATTGCATTTTTATATACAGAATATTTAATAAATAAAAAAGTCTATTGTTTTCTTTTATTGTTGTTTATAAAACGTGCGATCATTTCTCTAATTTGTGAAATACTTTTTTTTTCAATGTAATATGCATATAAGAGAGTCAAACTAGTGCAACTAAACCTGAAGAGGGGCTGAGGTAAGACTCTCCACTATCACCTCTTCGCCACCATCACCCACCTTAAATGAATAATGAAAAATATGTTGTATGAGTATGATTTTTGTCTACAAACATTGACATATTCTGATTCCATGATAATGCATAATTGCATTAATAAGATTAATGTGCTGTAAATTAATTTTCTAAATTATATTATTACTTATGTATATAATAATTTAAATGAACATGAATATTTTTGTCTCGAGTAGTATACAAAGATTATTTATCAGTTTTCTGAAAAAAATAATTCATTTCTCTTATACTCATAAAAAGATTATTAATTAACGAGTATACTTTAACAAATATACAAATGTGTTGTTCTCATAGAAATAAATGATTAGTTTAACAAACCTTTATGGGTACGCAAGGATATTCAGGAAATGCCGCAGCAACTGCGCGAGCACCAGCTTCGTTTGTAAAATGTGACAAGCCAACAAAAAATTCGCGGCCTACGATAAAAAAATTTATACATGTAAAGAAAAACTTTTTTAATTTGAATTAGGGAAAAAAAATAGGGAAAGGTCATGTGATATATAAGAGAATATATATGGAAACATGGGGTGGATACGAGAGGAGTAATTATTTAAATAGAAAATTGAGAGAGATAGTTAATAGAGAAGATTATACAAGGAAATAGACAATAGGCAAATAAACTTTAAATATTGTTTCTTTGATTACAGGTAAGACCTAGTAAAGAGTGTAAGTAATACTTGTAAAAATAGAACTTAATTAACTATTACCTGTAAACAGAACATCTCCACCATCTAAACGAGCATTCTTATCTGCTATTTCTATTAAAGGTATTTCTAATTCTTTTTTTAAAACGGCCCGAATGGTATCAATCTGAAATAAAAAAAAAATCATGAATTTATTATAAATTGTAATATTAATAAAAAAAAATATATATATATATGTATTATTTTTTCATTTAGAATTAAAACAATGAATATAAATCGAATTTATAGTTTAAATCACATTGAAACATTGCTGTGTATAATACATGTATATATATATATATATATATATATATATATATATATGCATAAATAAAATGACTTTAAATTAAGTCAGATGGGAATTGAGAGCAAGGCGCGAGTTAAGTGGTTTTAAAAATGTATTCGTCAAATGAGAAGTTAATTCGATAACAAGGACGATACCTCTTTTAGACGAGATGATTCGGTTGGCCGAGCGATTAGGGCAATACCATTGCAAACAACGGCAATATCTTCGACGAAAACGCAAAGAGGTGCATTTTCGTCAGGTGGCATTTCAACAACGTCAATATCAAGTTCACGTAATAATTGCGCTAATGCTAAATGTTGCTTTCTAGCTTCGTCAAGCGTTACCTCCCCTCTGGTTCGCAATGAAAGAGGGATTCTACATAAAATAGCATGAGTATATCTATGTAATGGCATGACTATAGCAAAACTTAAGTTTTCTATTATATCTGAACAATTTATCACTAAGTTGATTATTCAATTATTTGATCACGCCGGTAATTACGATTTATTACAATTATTCCAACGAGAAGACACCAATTTGACGTTTCACGTAAAAACAACACTATATTAATACGGAAATCAATGTTACCAACATCTAAATATTATCATTCTTATTCGTTGTATTAAGTGTGAAGTTAGTTAGGTAGAGTAATTCTCCGTTTGCTGTGGAAGTTAAGTTTGCAATAAGATAAGCAACCAAATATAAATTTTGCATTTCTAATTTAACCATTTTGCAAATCAAATACAATAGTGTAATTAACATCACAATGAGTTCAAGAACTTGATTAATTAATTGGTTCTGCTAATGAAAAGCTTTCACGACAAATTTTGAGTCCTAAATATAAAATTGGATTTTTATAGTTATTAGGAATAACCGATATTAAAAAACATCGATGTCAATGTCGATGTCCGATAAAAAACTCGATCATCTGAAGTTTATATGTTGGTAATTCTTATTAAAGAGTGACGTTTTGGAACAACGTCTCTTTAAAATAACCCTAAATAATGGAGGTATAAAATATACGAAGAAATGAAATTTCTTAAAGAAATTAAAGAGAATATTGATAATGTGAAAACTTGAGTGTTCGTTTAAAATCCAATATACAATGTGACATTATTTAGTGCAATAAGAATGCGCCTTAGCTTTGTAAGAACATTGCTCGTGTTTGCGTTATTGGGAAATATAATTATTTGGCACAGAATATGGAGGTTATTCGCAGCACAAAATACGTTAGGATTATTGACACCCGGTGATGTTACTAATGATCAACCACAAAAATTGCATCGCCGTATATCTCGCCTTGTAACCATTATTATACGTCAATTTGAAAGTTTTGAAAATGACGTGGTGTCCACAGTTGAATCCGTATTGAATTCTTTCCCTAATATTCCAATTTTAATAATATGCGATGAGCTGCCGTATCCACCTTTGGAATTGCATTTTGAAAATGAAACATTGCAGAATGTTAAACTCATTACCTTACATACTGATTTCAACAAAACCTATGAGGAAAGAAATCCTATGTTCTACATACGTACTAAGTTTGTATTATTTTTACCTGATGCTAGTCAAATATCTAACAAACAAATTCTACAGGTAATTAAATTATTTTATATTATAAATAAGACTATATATATATAAAATATTAAAATATATTTTTTTAAATATATTGTTTATATAGAATACCATTGCACAAATGTCAAAATATGGGATAGTAACCATACCTGTTGGTAAAGTTACTTTATCTTGTCTTTCTGTGAACTTGAAGATAAAGGAATGGAGCTTGCAATTTGCCCATTCTTCTGATGTGGAATGTGATTTTGTAGTTGGAAAACATGCAACAATGTTAGAAGTCAAAACATTAAGAAAACTTTCCGATCCATTTCTATTGCCTTTTCCAGATGCATTGTACATACAAACCGCAGCTATTGGTGCAAAGGTAAATTAATTTCATTAATATAAATATATTTCATATAATATAAATATATTTTTATATTTTAAGCATATGTTTCTGATTATGGATTTATTTTTAATTATCCATTGATTTATCTATTCTTTATATACTCTAATAAGAATAATTAAATCGTATCTAATATTTTCTTAATGTTTCTTTTATTTTTACGTGTGTGTGTGTTTGTATCATTAAGGTTTTAGATTTTTTCACGTAAATAATTTTATTATTTAAAATGGTAAGTGTTTTAATTTATTATTTTTATACATTATAAATTTAATTTATTTTTGTTTTGTAATATGTGTTTATATTAGAATTTGGTTTATATTAATAATATGACAAGAGTATGACATTTGATAGTTTTTTACATTGATTAGATTCATATTCTGAAAGATCATCAATTCAGCGAGAGAAAGCTGTTATATAGAAATCAACAAACTCAACGGAAGCTGGAACAATTACATCAAAATCGTGAACAATTAATGTTTAAACAGTTAGGAATGAAAAAAGTAACACGGGCTTCCAATTTAATTGAATGGTATGGATGCTCGAAAGAAACCTCGAGATGTTTCGGATCAGTGATAAACGGTATACCATCGTATATTTATCAGAATCGACATACACCTCCTTGTTGTCTTGCTGGATTGAGAAAAGTTGCTCATCACGTTTTTGATCAATTAGATGAAGTCGGCATTCGTTTCTGGTTAGAAGGAACATCGTTGTTAGGTGCAATGAAAAATGGAGATATTCTACCATGGGATCATGAAGTACAAATAGGAATAAATAGATTTGATGTAGAAAGATCTCCATGGTTAGTTAAAGCTAAAATTAAACCCGTTGTAGATAATCATGGTTTTGTTTGGGAAAAAGCTATAGAGGGAGAATTTTTTAAAGTACAATATTCCAAAATTAATAATTTACACGTTAACTTACTTCCATTCTACACTAAAAATGGATCTATGGTTAAGGACGCATGGTTTATGAAAAATGAAGATTTTCCTGAACAATTTCTTCATCCGATGTCGAGCATTGAATTTGCGGGTAGACAAGTACCATGCCCAAATAATATTAGAGATTTTTTAGAGCTTAAATATTTTAAAGGAGTCGTAGAAAATCCAAAGCTTCCAAATAAAATAACTTTTAATTAGATTCCATTATTATTATTATTATTATTATTATTCCATTAAACGCTATTGGTGTTATTTCTTCTCTAGAATAATTCGTATTAAATAAAAAGTAACGACTGACATCGTTTTGCACGATCTGTTATAAACGTTATAATATTTCCATTTAGTATAACAGGGAATTGATATTAGATAACTAATTATATTATTATTAGCACGCTTTGTATTAACTTTTTGTATTATTGAAAATATAATCGTTAACGATAAGTACAAAATATTTAGGTGACACATTTTTAATCAATAAGAACTTTGGTTTAAGATTCCATATAATGTTTAAGTAATAATCAATGAATAGTTATATTGTAAATCGGCATGCGTGAATTGAAAATGAGCAATAGCTATTAACATTACATTATTTCTGCTTAGAAGTAAAAATAATATAAAAGTACATACATTTGGTGCCAAATATTTATAACTGCATTTAAAAGATATCCACAGTCTAATTAATAATCCCACCGACATTTAAAATCAGTCTTTCTTTTAAATACTAGATATTTGCCTATACATTGTCAATGATATATTATGAAAAATATCTTTTTATGTATTTATAATTATTTATTTATGACTTGTACTTGTTTTCTTTAATATTTTTTAAAGGATTTTTAATATTCTTTGTTTTTTTCTGTGGATAGCTTTCAACAAAAACATGAAATAAAGTTATAACATTTAATAATTAACGCAATAATATGTTTTTATAATACCTTTGACTACTACTTACAAATATATATTGTGAATAACAAACTTTTCCTGAAGATATAGTACTATATAATGCTTTTCTTTTACTTTGGTAATTTTTTTAATATACTTTAAAGTATATTATATGTATATATTTCTTAAAACTTCAACAAATATTGCAAATACTAATATTTTCATTCTAATTTAATATCTTTCGGTGGTGTTAATATAGGTGGTTCTCGTATAAAACTTAATAATTTTTCTAATTTCATACATTCTAATTCAGTATCTGTTAAATCGATTTGCTTTTTTGTTGGCTTTACTTTCACTCTAAGATTTGGTGATAGCTTTAATGCACTTATGGTGCCCCTATTAAATAGAAAATTTTGTTAAAGTTTTTTACCAATATGTAATAAGTTTATGCTCTTGTATTTTTAAATATTAATTACTTGTCATCACCAACTATGATGAATGGTAGCTTAGTATTAAAAGCAAGCCTTGTTAGTTTGTATTTTCTTTTACTAACAATTGCTTGGCTACAAATGGGTCTATATTTGTTCACGTTCAAATCAAAAACAGTAACTTTTCCATCATTTGATACGCAAGCCAAAACAGTTGAACTGTAAGGTGCCCATTGGACATCTCCAATTGGAACACCGAGGTCAAACATAAAAAGTGGATCTCTGTGTAATTAAATATTCATAAATTGATGTCTACAATTTTGCTTATTTTATATTAAAACTTACGATCTTTCATCTTCCCATATTTTAATTCTCCAATCTCCCGAACAACTCGCAAATATTTTCGAATTATATTTATTGAAGACTATACGATACACCGGCATATTATGCGCTTCATTATATATTTGCACATAAATGCTGCTATATGCCGTATTACATTTGTACATAGTACCCTCCTCGGTTCCAACTAAGAATATATGCTCATCAGATGGATAAAAAGCTAGACAAGTTCCACAGCCTATATATAATCAATAATGATTAATAAATATTTTTAGATAAAACATTTAATTGTAATAAAATTTTATAGCCCATCAATATAATATACCTTTAAGTGTTATCATCGTACCATCAGGACCTGGTATTGGTGGTTGATCAAGAAATAATGTCATAATAGTTGTTAATCCGAGTTCTTTTTGATTGAGAACCCAAAAATTTATTTTACCATCGATACTAACACTATAAAATGCTAAATTTCCTTCTTGTGTATCTGGTGCCCAACAAACCTTTAATAGATATAATCAATGAATGTAATTAATATTTTTTATGAATATATAACGTACCTCCCATACAATGCCTCCATGCTTTTGTGTAACGTCATTACTTTTGTACTGTGGGCTTGTTGGTGGTAACATAATATTATATACAGCTACTGAACCATCTTTCATACCTTTATTAAAAAAATTAATAAATAATGAATTATATTATGTATTAATATTTTACAAAATATTGATATAATTTACAAAATTTACCAATGACCAATAAATGAGGATGTTGAATGCTGAAATCTAAACACATTACTGGAGATTCTGTCGGACAAATCCATTCTGGGTACGATGGATTTTTCAAACTAAATAAACATACTGAGCCATTCTTTATAGGACTATTAAATGTCACTGTAATAAAGTAAAAATTTATAATATTACAAATTTATAAAATATAATTATACATTAAAATTACTAACATGCTCCATATGCTACTGCAAATAGATCATAATATCTTCCGTTAAAGCATACATCTGTGATATCATGTTTTTTTGTTGGTTCATAATGGAATTTCCATAGTGGTAATAAAGACCCTTCACCATCTTTAAATTCATCGCTTGGATCATTCCAATATCTATAGTCTACAAACATTATTAGAGAATAGAACAAAATTTTTAAATTTAGTAAATTCAAAATTATATAACCAGACTTGCCCTGTGCAATTTCATCAAATATATTTTGATTCACCATTCTTTCTAACGTTTTAGCTGCTTTGAGCATTCTATCATACATTTCAATGTTCTCCGTTTGTTCTTTTTTTTTCATATCCTCTCTTCGTACCTGTGTAACTGGCAATCTTCTTTCTCTTTCTCTTTCACGTTCTTGTTGCATGTAATCTCTCTGTATAATTAAATATGTAATTAAAATTGCTGCCTAAAAATATTTTGAAAATCCTTATTATTATTATTTATATACCTGATATTCGTCAAAAATAGTCCACTGGAAAACGTGCGTATTAAACAATGCTGTAGGTGGGGGTAAAGTTTGTGTGCTCATATCCTACAAAAGAAATTAATGCTTACTTGTCTATAAAATATTGCAATCTTTAATAAAAACTTACTCTCATAGGATTTTCATACGTTAACGCAGCTCTCTCGCAAAAATTAAATTGATTAGGTATTTTTTTATGCTTCTCTCTTTGGAACTCATTTTCATCTACTTCCGCTTCGTATTCATATTCTCCTTCGTATTCTAAAATGTATTATAATTGTTTTATTGAAAATATTATTGAACAGTTGGAAGATGCTTATATATAGAAAACAAAACATTTACTTTCAAACTTATGATGAATTATTCTGAAACACACCTTCATCCGCATATTTATCTAGTATATCATCATCCTGCCTGGTATCAAAAGTCAACCCATCGTCGTGACTTTCTGCTATAATAAAATATAATATAAAATAAATAAATATTTCTAATAATATACTTGATAATCATTTGTCATATTTATACAAATTATTATGTAATGGCTTACCAACAATACCACCAGCTATTTGCACCTTAGCTTCTTCCGAGTCTTTACGTAGTATAGTACCAGGTACACTCATGAGAGTTACTACATTAGGAGGATCAGGTAGTTTTATAAATTCTCTTAGTTTCCAAGACCATTCAACTAGTGAATCAGGAATACGCGTGTTGTGTACTGTAAGGACTCGAGCAATTTCTTCTTGAAGTTCCTGAAATCAACATTACTATAAAATATTTCCACCCTCTACATAGTACTTAATAATACAAAAGAATCCGATGTACTGTCTCCGTTAATTGTAATTGATCATCTGGTTTAAATGCAACTTTCCCTCGCATCCAATCCGTATCTCCACCAGCTAAGCTCACACCAGACATACGACTCTTCAAACTCACATACTAAAATGTTAGTAAATATTATTAATTATCAATTGTTAATTTATATATAAAAACAGTTTATCAAAGCTTATAGTAACGTACATCTTTCATTATTTCTGAGACCTTAGAGGCTTGTCTTTTGGGTATTGTAGAAGCCATTATGTTATTAAATAAAGTTATGACAAATTTTATCCTTATCTATACAAAATTTAAGGAGGAAATATTATTTTTTGCAATATTAATATAAAGAAATATTAAATAATATGGAAATAATTAATTATATGTGCATTATACGTTACATTGTTATTAAATCCAAATATTTTCACGATAAAAACTTAAATATTTTATTAGGCTTTTCCTCAGTTGTGCACATTTTGTTGTTCGTGCATAGAAAAAAAAATTTTATTCGTAGTTGCCAAGGATACATTGGCATTATTATGGTTACTGCTGCCATTTATTTCTTACTACTTCCAATGGGAATTTCCAAAGTTTTTTTTAAAGAAGATTGACTATGAATTTAACATAAACAATTACTAAGATTAACACAAACAAAAATGTATATTTATATATAATTCAAATAAAATTTCATAAGAATATGCTTGATGAAGGACATACATTAAATTGGCTAGGTCTAGTTACTAATTTTAATTTCATGGTATAAAATTAACTGTATTATATGTATATATATATATTAAGATTTATTCATATATCTAATATATTTAGTACAATAAGTATACTCTTATGGAATTCGTATAAAAAAAAAATAAATATGATAAGATTTACATTTGTATTTTTGGTTATTGGTTGAAAGAAAATCAATACTTGACTATCCCAAGATAATATAAGCATTTCAACAAGTTGCAACTAGATTCTTGTGTGGAATGTGAATGAATTGTCATAGTGTATAATAAATATTATAAATATATAATATTCATGTACGGTATTATAATAATAATAAACGTCATATTATTTACTTGTTTATTTATAGATCTTTGTTTTAAGTGTGTTTACATTAAGATGTCTGTTGTGTCAAATAATTAAAAATTATGTTGATAGAATATATACACAAATTATGCTTATTTGGAGAAACGGGAAACAATAAAATATTATATTTTACGTATTGCAGATGAGTTAGAAGCAAACGATATTATTTTGTCATGGAGGATAGCGGAATTGATAGTGACCCTAAAATAATTACTCACAATGAAGATGAGAAACTATTTCTGGTAAGCACATAATTTTAATCTAAATATCTGTTATCTGAAGAACAATTATTTGTTAAAATTAATATCAGTTTACAGATATATTTAATTAATTCACAGTTGGGTGTATCTTTGTAGGGAAGCGATAGTAGTTGTAACAGTAATCTGACGCAAACGTCTCAAAGAAATTCTACTAAACAATGGCAAAAGAAACTTGGTACATAATTTATTATTAATTAATTCAAACTTATATTTACAAATCAATTGTAAAAGCATCTTGTTTGGTTTTATCTAACAATTTATTTCATTGGTAATATTAATTTTAAAGCTAACATTTCATATAATGAAATAAATTTATTTTTATAGAAGCACGAATTGAACAAGCGAAGCGAATACAACTTAATTCGGATTATATGAAATTACCAAAACATGAGACGTCCAAAATAAACGTATGTAGTAATAATAGTAGCGGATTAATATCGATAGAAAGGCTGCCTATACCATCTAAAAATAAAGAAAATCTACCTTTAGTTGAATATTGGCATAGTGGAAGTGAAAGGTAAATTAACTAATTGTAATAATAATATAAATTCATTCTATGATAAATAAAATTGAATAATATATAAAAATGAAATTTAATGTATCTTTTGTTAGTGATGATGAAACTACTCTTTTCTCGTTATCAAAAGGAAAAGAATCTCTGAAACACAAACGAGAGCTTACTGATACATTTAGTATCGAGGATTTAAGCGAAGAAAGCGAAGATTCTTTGAATTTAGATCCAACTCAACCGTCTCATGCATTTACATGGACTTACGTACCTTCTGGATGTTTTGCTTGTCATTGTCAAATATTATAATGTAAAATGAGTCATATTTAGTGAAAATAATACAAAATGATTTATGAAAATTATATCGAAATTTTAAATGATCTATGATAAATATCAGCTAAATAACTAGTATGCATTATATATTTTCAAATACTTTTTAAGAAAGTAAAAAAAATTAAAATATTTTTATGTGCTTCCAGTAAAAAATATGTTAATATTAATAAAGCATATATATGCTATCTTTCTTTATTTGTTCTTGTTGCGTGTTTCAATAGTTATTTATGCTTTATTTTAAATTATACAACACAATATTAAAATAAAATAAACTATATATAAAATAAGTCTCAAGATGCCACACGCTTTAACAAAAAATTTATCCTACGTGTTTGGTCTCCCGAAGAAAACATTATTCTTATTAAAAAATTATTAAATTATAAAAATCAAAAATATTTATTTAACATTTATGGTACATGGTATTTACATTAATATTAATTACACAGGATCTAATGTTTAAGATATCCCTCAGTCTTATCTTTTTATACAGTAGTATACTATTTTTTCTTTTCTTTTAAGTATTTGTCGTGTATTATTTCCCAATGAATTTTCCTATTAATTTTGTAAATGTAGCAATAAACAATCATCGTTAAATAATATGAATACAATACAGTTTTATCTATTATCTTTGTTCTTATAGAATAAATATGTGTTAATTATTTACATTAAACAAATATTATTACACTATAATTTAATTCATTCACGATACTGTTACTATTATTAATATTAATATTATTATTATCATTATCATTACTACAATTACTACTACTATTAATACTACATTATTATTATTATTATTATTAATCTTATATTATTCTATACAAAATGAATAACAAATTACGTATAACAAAATGTTTCAAAAACTAATGAGTTCATACTTCGCTACTTTGTTAGATATTATTTGTCACACCACATAGTTGTGATTTAAATATAATTACATTACTGAAGTTCATTGATTTTGTATCAAAATATTTATAATTGCAAAACTTATCTGATTATTTGATTTGTATCAAATAATCAATTCAATGTGCTATGCATTTTTTGGGATACTTCTATTTCTTTTGTAATAATGTTGTTTAACATCAACATTTGCATATTACAATAAGAAACTTGCTGTTTAACGTAAAAATATTAACCTTATCGCGAACGAAAAAAATAATGTAATTTAATTAATAAATAATAATCTTTTAATGGAATATAATAGGTTATTTAAATTATTAATAACACGATAAGGTTATCTGTACACTTTACTTTAAATAATATATTTACTAAAAAATCACTAATAAGATATTAATATGTAATTAAAATAAATGAAAATGCATATAAATATTATGAAAAATATAGGAATACTGTCATATATATGTATATATATATATAATATAATTATAATAATATAATTGAAAAATCTATTTATTCAATTGGATATATTATAGCTCAAATTATTACTCGAAATTCTTGTGCTGTACTGTATTGTCTAGAGAATATGATTTTCGATAATTGATCCAATGCTTTGATTGATAAATTTCACTGTTTTGCTTTTGAAAATAAAGAAACATATTTAGGGTCATACTTAATATCTTTAAGTTTAATGCAGGCATTAATATTTATCAGGTGAGCAAGAGAAGTACAATTTACTCTCATACTATGACCTCCGACTACCATGTATGTACTTAATTGTTCTAAGTTAATAGGTTTTGGAGGTATTCCATAAAACGAACATTGATTGATCGAAGTTTTATGCAAATCACGATCACTTGTACAATTATTAAGTAAAGAATTAGTATTATCTGTAGAATATTTTGGTAGCGGATTTATAGATTTTCGAGCAACGGCTTTTACTTTGTATGGATAATAGCGCTCACGTATAGTTGACTTAGCTGTAGATTTTCTTGCAACAGCACGATTTTTTAATTTTGGTTTTAATAACTTTTTCTCTAGTTTTGCATTTTCTTTTAATTCCTTCTTACTTATGCTATTCCACGATACTTTCTCCATTATGTTCTCCAAAATATCCTTATAATTTGTTGTAATTTCTACCTTATCTTTGAATTCTGGATGTTCTTCAATATTATGGGTCTCAACTTGACTTATATCATTAAATGTTTTACCGCAAAGTTTACATTTGAAAGTATTTATGTGTTCGGATACATGTTGTTTCATTTGATTGATAAAAATTGTTTTATAAACACATAATGGACAAATATATTCTTTACGTAATTCTTTTCCACTATCACTTTTGAAATGAAATTCTAAATGAGAATGAAACATATTTTGATGACTTTTCATTTCACGTTCAGAGTAACATTGTTCGTGGCACCACTGACAAATCCATCCTTTAACTTTGCTATTATTAATAGTTTGTACAGTCATCTCAATATCACTGTCTTCAGCTTGTGTGCCTGGAACTGGCACGTATACTTCGTTATATCTAAATGGAAGATCTATTTGCATTCCATCTAATTCATTAATTACTGTCGAAGCTTGATGACTTGAATCCCAATGACTTCGTAATACATCTAAAGAATTACTTTGAATTTTGCAATAATAGCAAGAGTACCTTATTTCCTTTGAAACATAATTATCTGTACAATATTCATCACTTTTATTAGAAACTTCATTATTTTTTGTAGACTTATCTACATTTACATCACTACTGGTAGATGCAATATTTTTTACAGACACTTCTTCCGTGATCTTAAATGGTACATAAGGATGAATGTTCTTCGAATGTTTTTGAATATCTTCTTTTAAATCACTATTAAAATCACAATATCGGCATTTATAACCAGTTGTTGGCGCGTGTATTTTCAGATGTACTTTCAGTTCATCACGATTCTTAGCGATAAAATCACATTGTTTACATACTTCTAATATTTCACTTGATACTTGATCAGTTTTATCGTTATCAAAAGCGGAACTTGCTATTATTTGTCTTCTGTTTCTACGTTCTTTCGAACCCAAAATACCATATTCCTTAAACCAAAAATCATCGTTTAATACTATACCTTCGGCCACATGATTACGAATGATTTTCTCAGTTAAACCGCTATGCCTTGTACGAATATGTTGACGCATCGAATTTTCATAGCTAGTGCTTCGATCGCAATAAGGACAAAGGTATTTAAGACATTTTAAATGTGCTAATTTCACATGTAATTTAAATCCACGCAATCTAGTAAAATTCATTTTGCAATGTTTACAAATTAGAGGACCGTCCACATTGTTCTTTTGTAAATCTGTATATAATATTTAAATTTAATTAGTGTGTGTTTATTATTTTTAATTATATATATAATGTTTAAGGGGGCGGGAGTATAAGCACTTTCGAAAAATTAATTTTTCTTATTTCTCGGCTTATTTCTCGATATTTTTTTTACAAAAAAATTATAGAATAATGTTCAATTGATGCTTTGTAACATGAAAAATGTTTGAATATGTTTACTTTAACTATATCTCTGAAAAAATTCGTAAAAAAGGTGTTTTTTTCACTAGTTATACCCTACCACCCCCTCTTAAATTACTAAAAAAAAAACCAATCATAATATACACAGAAAAATTGATATTCATACAAAAATATTTGATAAAAAATTTATCAAACAAAATTTACCCTTACTTTTCTTTTCTTCTTCTTCTTTTTCTTGACCAGAATCATTGTCATCGTTAGAATCAATAACGAGATTCTTGCTACTATCGCTATCATAATCATTGTCGTCGTAGTTGTCTTTCTCATCATCATAATCATTATTATCTTTATCTTTGACTTTGTCTTTGTCTTTATCTTTATCTTTATCTTTTATATCTATATCTATATCTATATCTTTATCTTTATCATTAGCATTATCATTATCATTATCATTATCATTATCATTATCATTATCATTATCATTATCATTATCATTATCATCGTCGTCGTCATTACTATTTATATCAATAGTTTTAATATTTTTAGTGACGTCTGATTTTACCTTCTTTTTTTTCGAACATAAACTTCTTAATATTCCAAAATCTTTTTTATTGATATTGCAATTACTTTTAGTAGCAGGAGACTTATTTTTATTTTTTTCTTGCGTAATGGTACTTGTATTATCCTTATTATCTTCTTTTGGTAATAATCCTTTCATTATATCACTTTGTGTTTTAAGCAAAGTACCAACCTATAAAATAAAAAATTGATAATATTACGTTGTTTCAAGTTTATAATAATGGATTTATTTTTCTTCAACCTAATATAATAATTTTAGATATTCGTACAATGTAAAATGTACAATTTTGTAAACATACCCATTTTTCAATAGTATTATCAGGAGAAAGAGGTTCATGATCCGGTCGTTCTCCATTGTGACGTCTTGTAAAATGCTTTAACAATGCATTACGATTTACAGACAAGAATCCACAATCCTTGCAATGCCACCTAAATAATCGTTAATAAATAAACGTTAATTATATATCATACGATTTGAGACCTGAGAATATAAGTCGCCGTTCAGAGGTCAAATCGATAAACTCCAATTTTTGAATTTTTTTTCTTATTATTAAAACACTTAATTAATATTTAACTTCTTATATCTACAATCAATTTCTTTAATAATTAAGCTTAACAAACATTAATTGAAAACAATTTTTATGATCGTTCAATAATAAATGATACAACAATATATATTATACTTTATTAGTTTATAGATTTGGCAAATGAGTGGACTTATATTTACCTTGAGTAATTTAACTCTCTGTAAAGATGATCTCGCATATCGTGCTTGTACTTTGTTTTATATCGATTACATAATGTACACACATACATATTATTTATAGGATTCCCATAAGGTCCAAATGTTTCTACATCTGATTCGTCGTCAATTTCAATAAGCGTATTAGATTTCAATTGTGATTTCTTGGGTGATGCATCACTTACAACAGAATTATTCACTTCAATAGAAATTTTTTCGCACGATTGCGAACGTTTTGATTTTTCTTTACAATGTTTGTTTTCATCTAACGAAACTGATTTTCCGTGTTTTATTTTAGCTGGTTTAGCAGAAGCTGCATCCGTATCGGACTTTCTTTTTCCTTGTTTGATAGATGTTTCAGTTCTTAAAACCATTTCTTCATCCTCTAAAAGAATACCACGAATATGTCTCACTCGTGGCATATCTCTTCTCCAAAGAGGAGTAGTATCGAACGGTTCATCTTGCCCTCCTTGTTCAGCCGAATCACCTGATTTTTTACTTATCCCTTTTATCTTTTGATAATTCATGACATAATCAGCATTTGAATCACCTGTATGTTTGTAGGTAATATGTTGGTCGAGAAGTACTTTTACATTTGTCTTATAAATGCAAGCAGTACATTTAAATTGATTCTTGTCTTCGTGGGTAGCAGATGAATGTGTTATCATTTCAGCTTTGTAAACACATTTAAATTCACAAATGTTACATTTCCAATGGTTACCATCCGGATCCGGAATTTCTTCTTCTATTTCTTCTTGAGCTGGTTGTTGAATATTTTCTGTACTTTCTAATTCCCTAATTACCTTGACAAATGGTCTTTTCTCCGGATGTTTATCAGAAAGATGTCTCTCTATGATATGCCTACACAATATTTCATCACTATCAGAGAGCATATCCAATGCATCACATACTTAATAACATATGTAAAACATTTGACAAGCATTAGACAAAAAGAATTATTATTGATATTAATATTGACAGCCCCAATAGTGCTTATCTTTTGCAGGATGATCTTAAAATATACTTTATGATTGGTGCCTCATTAATAAATTATCTCTCAATTTATCTAAATGCCATAATTAAATGCCATTATCAAATATTATATATAGAATATTGAAAAAATTCGACTGTTGTTTTTCTATAATTCCATATCTTACATTTGTCATATGTTTGAATTGTCATTTCTATTAAATAAAAATCATATATCCAAGTTAATAAAATAAAACAATCACATTACAAACCTATGATAGTGATGATGATTACAATGAGAACATTTATAAAGCCTAGTATCATGCATTTTCAAATGAACTCCCATTTTATCAATTGCTATGTTCTGTATTTCCTGGCCTGGAGATGGTTGCGGACAATGTGGGCATCGGAAATACTGTTCATCTGAATGCAATGCTTTTAAATGATAACGTAGCATAGCTTCGTCTACAGTAAGATAATTACATTCTGCTACGCTGCATACGTATCTTCCAATAAAATAAAAGATAGTTAACGGTATAATACATTAAAAATACTAAAATAAAATTAGCTTGTAACAATTGTGTATAGTTTATAATACCTTTTATGTTCTGGTACAAATTTAGGTACAAAACTCTCATCGTTATCTTTTCCAGAGTCTTTAGATTTTCCTCCCATTCGACCGTTTTGATGAGAACTACTAGCAAGATTGACCATTTTATCAAACATTCTCTCTTTTTTATCTAAACAAGGTACTGGATTGACTGGGCCAATTTCTGGTACAGTTTCGTCTTTAGCATGAAGTTGCAAATGTCTAATAATATTAGTTCTAACTTTGGTTGTATAAGGACAAACAGCACATTGTACTTCACGATTATATATCGCTTGACGAGGCAATAATTCTATTTCATCGGGACCAAAAGTTGATTTCTCGATATCTCCACTTTTTCCGGCATCCTTTTCCGATGCTTTTATTCCCTTTCGTTTTTTACCTTTTCGTTCTACATTACTAGGCCACTATATAAAACAAGATTAAAATATTTTAATTATGAAATTTAAGCTAATTAGTTTTTTTTAAATTATTTTAAATTATTTAATATTTTTTATTTAATTATGTTGCCATTGTTCACTTACTACATTTTGTACAATAAAGAGGCCATCGGCTGAAGGATTTTTTGGATCAGCAGGAATTACTTTACAGGAATGAACTTTATGCTTTGTTTTCATATGAGTATTGGCTTGATAAGAAACAGCAAACCGTGCATCACACAATGAACAACCAAAACGTTTTAATCCATGTTGTTTTAAATGCTCAAGTAAAAAGCCAATTTTAACGAAACGTTTCTTGCAATGTATACAAATTGAACTCTTATCAGCTGTTTTATAACTACACTTTCTCATATGTCCTCGAAGAATAGTTGAATTATTAGCATTGAATTCACAGTTTTCATAGCCACATTGAAACAATTGATTTCCTGTAAAACCTGTATTTTTAATATCTTCCAAAGTCAAAAGTTTTTCTGATTTATTATCAGTATTTGAAATGTTATGGCTATCCGATGCTTCTACTTCATGAGTTATATCTATTTCTTGCTTTTCACTATTATTTTTAGCAGAATCTATATTTGACGTTTCTTGGACGTCGTTATCGCTTTGGTTTAACTTTTCTTCTACGTTTTTCTTATCACCTCGAGCAATTTCAATAGTGTCTAATATTTCTATGTCACTGTCATCTGTTTTGTTTTCATTAATTAAAGATTTTTTACTAGCGGATAAGTTGTTCTGATTAGCCAATTTTTTCACGAAATTAGGATTGTCTAAAACGTTGATATTGACGAATTCATCCGCACAACCTAATGCATTTGTTAACTGTAATGGATCTACTGCACTTATATCTCCATCTACGCCAGATAATAATTGTAATTCAGGTTCATGAAGAATATGCTTTGAAATATGATACTTTCCTTCCGGATTAATATTTTTGTCCGAGGTTTTATTTTCTAACTGAATAGTTTCTTTGCTGCTGCTATTAGAATTATTTTTTATGTCTGAAGATATCTTTTTGGAACACGTCAAACTCTTCTTAGATGATGAAGAATTCTCTTCATTACTACTTTCCTTCGGAAATAAATTAGTTACTTTATCCGTCGCATCTTTCATTTTTGCATCCAATATAGAAATGTCTTCTAGCAATTCAGAAGATGGAAGTTCATTTTCCTGTTTACTTTCTATTGCTTCTATCACTGTGCTTGACGTTTGTACGTCCAAAGTTCTTATTGATAATCGATTTATTACGTCTTCAGATGTATTTACCTAATATTTAAATGGGGACATTAGTTAAATCAAATGCTAAAATTATTTTTTTGATACAAGATCTTTCTCAAAAAAGGTATCACATATACCTGTGTTGATATAGTACGTTCAAGAATTAGTGGCAATCGATTACAATGAAATAGACTTAAATGGGTAAGCATATCGCTATATGTGTCTGCACCGTTTAAACAGTACAAGCATTGGTGTTTATTAATCCCATGAACTTTGTAATGCTGTAAATGATTAAGAATGATTACATAAACATAGAATCATGCATTCAAAAAATAATTACATTTTATATTCTTCATTACTTACTGTTATGAGATGATTTATTTTTGTGTAAACTGAGGGACATATGTGGCACTTAAAAGAAGTTAAATTACCATGCTTCGTTTTCAAATGACCCCAAAATGATTCTGGTACATAAAAACTTTTGCCACATTCTAAAAAAAAAATTCAATTGAAGTGTAAGAAATATCGTATATAAGAAAAGAAAAAGAAACGCGCGAAATAGAATCAAATTTTATTTAAAACAAGGAAAGACATATACAAACCATGTTGACATACGAACGGTTCTACATAATCACGGCGATTATAATCTTCTTTAACCTGAATCTCTTTTCTTAATTTACCGAGGAAAATGCTACTATGTGTATTGTTTGGATGAGATATCGCCTAGAAAAATTATAATATTAAAGTAATTATATATATATATATTTTTTTTTACGAATAATTTTGTTTTTAAAAATACCTGATGTATTTGCACATAAGATGGTGTAATTGCTCTATAAAAACAGCAATTACATAGATAACGACAATGCGCATGTTTCTCATTTATATGGTTCATCATTTGCGTGCAATCGTTTAGAACTGCATAGCAATAGGCACATTTTTGATAATCATATGGAGGATTACTTTTCTTCTTACTTGAAGATATCACATGCTGATTGTAATGTTTGTAAAATGAAGCATCAGAATCTGATGTGAAAGAACAAGTACGACTCATACATTTGTACAAGTGATTGAGTTTTTGAGGTATTAACATAGCGAGAAAACTGTCGGAATCCTTCAATTTATCTACTGCCGACTTTGTTGAAATATCCTTCGCTCTAAGAGTACGCGATGTTTTAATCACTTTTAGAATTTTATAATTTAGATTTGTAAAAGATGGAGAGCTCGATCCCGCAATATTTTGCGTAGTTACTGGTGTTATAGTAGTATTTTTATTAACGGAAACTTGTAATGGTAATTTATTATGTTCTATTTGAATTAAATTTGATTTTGGAACGATAGGTCTGAAATTGGTAGTAGGTGATGGTTTAGGTAACAATGGTTTGACTGATTTGACTGGTTTGATTGGTATTAATTGTACAGATTCTTGAGAAACAACACTTGGGTTTCCAATTTGTGGACTTATACAGAGAGAATTAAATCTTTTTAAAATAACTGGTTGATGAGACGTTTTTAGCAATGAGACTGTATTACGTTTAATTGGTACAGTTTCAACAGCTTTTCTGATGTCATTTATCTAAAAGTGAATTTATTATATTAATAACTTTTTGATATTATTACACAAATTTGATCTAATATTTAAAATTAACATTAATAAATATTTCAAAGATACTTACAATAGTATTTTCACTTTCGGCTTTTTCAGTAGATGGTGCAAGACTAACTACATTCTCGATTTTTAGGAATGAACATTCTTCTTCTGTATCCGTTTGTAATATGTCACCCGAAGTATCAGGTTGGCTTCCAGCTAATAAAAAATATACAAATATTAAAAACATAAAATAAGTATGATTAGTATATATAACTATATATACTTACTACCACTTAAAGATGGCATGTCTTCTTGATTATCCGAAGATTGAGTAGGCACAGAAAGCATATCACCGCTTAAACGTCTGAATCTGAGGAAACTTTTTGGTTCATTGCCATTATTTGGAATCGGTTTTGAAAACTCGGCCATTGTTTTATTTTGTTCATCAAACAAACGTTTAATACTGGAAATAGGTATAACATTTTCAGGTTTTGGTGTAGATGTATCGTTGTTATTGTCAGTTAGGGTCCTAGTTGAATTTTCTGATGCACCATCATCGCGTGACTTTGTACTTTGTAGTTGCGCAGCAAGTCTTTGTATGGTTGTCATCATCGGATCTTTTGACGATACAGTAATATTGGAAGTTTCTTTTAATATTGTGTTTACATCTGTGGCTATTTCAGCGTCTGTTTGTTCGCTACTAGAATCTGAATCGTAAATGGTTGCAGATTCTCTTGTAGTTTCATTATCGCTTGTCTCAATTTCGCTTTCAACTGCCTTATTATCAACATTTGCGGATACTAAGGGATCTTGGATATCTGTTTTTTCACAATTGAGATTTAAATTATCTTCAATAATATTGCTAGTATTATCTTGCTCATTCGTTTTCGTCAATTCGGCAGATTTTAACATATCTTCCTTCATTATTGTTTTAGTATTTGAAACTGACGGCTCCACTGTCTTTGTATTACTTTGAGATGATGTTATACTTGTAGAAGAAACAGAGTTGTTTGAAAGACATAATTCGGAAACATCGCTTGTTGTAATAAGATCTTTATTCTGACTATCTTCTTTATGCACATTTGTTTTCATTTTATCTTTTAGAGTATCAGTAATAGATCTCTTCTTTTCCGAAACATTCTTATCTATTTTAATTCCAAAGTTTTCAACAATCTCTTGCATCTTCTTTTTACGTTCTAATTGAATCTCTACTTCTTTATTCTCTAGCTCAGGTGGGCATACAAATACACTTAATTTATTACTAATAGTAGTTGGTACCATTAGTTCTTCTGATTCCTTTTCAGGCAGTGTCGATTGTTTTTCAACTTTAGATTCAATATTAGACATATTTTTATTAATAGTATCCTCCTGTGTATCCTCCTTATCTTTCTCCGTAGAAATAGCTTGTGTCTGAATAATGTTATTTACCTCGTTATTAGACACAACCTGTGCTTCCTGTTGTTCTTCTGATTCAGAAAATGCTTCACATTTAACAACTTTCGATTGCGAATCTGAGTTATATATTGATGTTAAGGAGCTTGTATCATCACTCGTGGCATTAGACATATTTATTTTGATAATATTTACATCCGCAACATCGAGATGCCAAATTTCCAAGTGTCTTTGAAGATTGGCCCGTTTTAATTGTACATAATTACATAACGAACACAAGTATCCATATATACCGTTTTCTTTTGGTATTGGATCTTCTTTTATGATGTTATTAAAAGTATCACTATTTTTGCGACAAGTTTTATAATAATGAGTACGCATAGATGGTTTAGTAATAGTTTCATAAGAACATTTCTTACATTGAAATCTATATTCTCCAGTATGTGCTGTACAATGTTCATAAAATGCTTCAATGGCATCATTTTTAGTTCCTTTGATAGGAAAATAACAAAATCTACACCTAAATGAAGTAAACTTTATCTCTGAAAACTTTGTACATGTTTCTTCGTAATTATTTTTTCTAGCTTCCTCTATTGCAAGATTTGCTTCTTTTAATCTAAATCTAGACATTGAAACTTCTTTTCCAGGATGACTTAATTTATAATGATGAATAATACTTTTACCATTGAACTGACAAAATAAACACTTATATCTTTGATGACCTGACCAAGCATATTCAATTAATTGTTGTATGTTTAAATTATGATATATATCTTCTTTATTTAATACTGAATCTGTAGATACTAAAGTAACAACTTCGCATTGTTCATCATTCTTTGATGGTGATATTTCCTTATTTTCTGTTTTGATTACAATATTTTTCGCATCACATGAAAGTGACTCTACTGGTGCATTTGTACAATCTTTTTCTTTAGTTTTTTCCTTAGTACTTTTTTTCTTATTTTCTTCACCATTTATAACATTATTCTCATCCTCATTATTTTTACAATCAACAGAGGATACAATAGGTTCTTTTGTATGTTCTTTTTTGTCTGGTATACTTGCTACTGGATCTCCTGACTTTTCTATTACATCAGGTTTATCTATTTTCTCAGTATCTATTTTCTCTGTACCTTGAATTTCCGGGACAATTCGATCAGATTCAACTACTTGTACCGAAGGTGACACCTTTTTCCTTTTCTTTTTTGATAAAATACCCATCTGCCAATTTAATTTCTTTCTTTTTCTCTTAACTAAAATTTTTTTTTGACCTTGTTCAATATCATCGATGTCTGCGTCGCTTACTTTTTCTAATTGAGATACGTTTTTATTCGCTTTGGAAGATACCACCTCTTCTACAGCATTACCTAATAATTCTTCACTGTTATTTGATTTATCAAGATTATTATTAACTTTCTTTCCAGAAGCTATACTACTCGACATAGAGATATCTGAAACGATACTTTCTTCGTCCGTAATCGATGTAGCATCTTCAGTTTTATCGACACTGAGAAATGTTGAACGTTTTCTTTTGGAACTCTTCTTAGAGAGATTCGGAATGTTTGATCTACTACTCTTAGGAGATGCTACTTGCAGTGAGCTATTACTTGGTTCTTTTTCTGTATTAAGTGAAACATCTATAACATTTGTTAATTCTGTCACATCCGTGCTAAAACTTTCATCCGAAGAACTATCAGACATTGTCTTGGAGGATTCTATTTTGGCAATATTAGTTTTTTCTATAAGAACTCTTGCTTCCTTAGGAATTTCTTTATGAAGTACACGTTTACTTCTACGCAAAACTTCAGTATCTTGATACTTTTCATCTTCTTCCTTGGAAACACCAGTGGAACTCTTGTTACCACTCCATTCTCGATTATTAGTTCGCAAAGATAAAGGTTGATCTTCCTCACTATCAGAGCTGAAAGTTTGTTCCTTCAAACGTTGACGCGTAAGCCTTTGCACTTCCTTTTTATTCTTGCATTTAGTTCTACTTGACCTTTGGTTATTTCGAATTCTAGGGACTTTCTTTGATTTAGAGGTATTTGATACATCTTCGTTGCTTTCCATCTCGACATTGTTCTGCTTATTCAATAGTTTACATGCTTCTGGTTTTTTGGATATCGAATTTGGGCTACTCGTAGGCATAACTGTAGAAGTACCTGTTTGATTTTCCTTCAAAACTCGACACATACGATGTCCTGTAGCAGTTACCACACCTTCGCTAATAAACATTTCTCGAATATCTTCTTGTAACATTTCCAAAGAGTTTCTCCTTTTAGTTTTTGGCTTGGACATTTTAAAGCCACTTTCTTTATCTTCAATGGTTTCGTTGCATGATGAAGTATTCTCGATTGATGTAAATTGTTCATTTGCATTTAATTCTTCTATGCATTTGGATCTGTCTTCCGAATCATCCTCCTTGTTCTTAATTTTCTTTTTATCATTGCTATTTTCTAAAATTTCGTTAGTATCGTTATTAAGTTCCGAAATTTCGCTTTCTTCAGGTTTTACCAAAACGGTAGAGGAGCTTTTCAAATGATCAATATTACATTTCTCATTTGTATTTTCAAGTTCCTTAGATTCAGAAGACATCTGAAGAGATTCTTTCTGATTCTTTTCATTTGTATTACTACTGTCAGAACTAATATTATTATCTTTATTGAGTTCATTATTCTCATTCTTTTCATTAGATAAATTAGTCAATGTATCTAATCTTTCAGCTAAACAATCTTCTTCAGAACTATCAGAAGAGACAATAACACGTCGCTTTTTCTTAACTTGTATCTTTTTATTTTCAGCGCCTACACTCTTATCCGAACTACTACTTTCAGATTCGGATTCGATGATCTTCTTAATTTTCTTCAATTTCTCACCTTCTAATGCTTCGCCTAATTTTTGCATTAATTTAGTTTGGTCAAACGATTCCTTTCTTTCTCTACATTCTAAAGATTTCTTAATTAAACCCGTAATCCATTCTTCAGTAAGACCATCCTTTAATTTTTCTCCGTCTATTTCTGTACCATCTTTCTTTGGATTTTCTATAGTATCGGAAGTAGCTACAGATGTATTGGTTATTGAATCAGGCTCCTCGAATTTCAATTCATCTTTATCAACCGTTAAAGTTGTGGGCGATGAAACATCTTTCTTCGCGTTCGTTGTTTCTATCGCTGATTCAGCATCTTTGTTTTTCAAAGGTGTTATTTCATTAATGCTAGCATCCGCGTCCCAATTTTCTTTAGAGCTTGCCACATCGCTACTGCTTGTAACTTCGGAAAATGTATCGTCTTTATCCAAGCTAATTTTATCCTTGTTAGATTTTTTCTCTTCATTTGTATTATTACACAACGAATTAGTCGACTGTTCAGATCGTTTGATCTTAGGTATTTTGAATTTTTGAAATCCATAAGGATGACTACTTTTACCTTTTGTATCTATAACACCGTATAAACTTTCTAGCGGCGATTGCATTTTATCTTTGGACATTTTGTCATTGCTCGCTTGTTTATTATTACCATCCGAATTACGTCTATTATGATTTCCATTTTTTTTCAATTTAGACTTTTGTTTCATTTTTCTTAGAGTCGAAGATAACGTCGAAGACTGTCCCGAACGTTTTCTGGGATCTCTCTCTTGATATAAATCTTTAAATTTGTTCGAATTAGAATGCTTATCCTTGGTCAGACGTGGATCCCTATTACTATTACCATTACTATTATTAATGTTACTACTTTCTCGATTATGATTTGGATTTAAAGACAATGTACCGTGTTCAGTTCGAATTCGTGGATCTCTATCTGAAACAATGATTCGATTGTCCCTATTAAATCGATTACAATTGTCCCAATCATTGTGTTGTCCCATATCTCTATTACCTCGATCAGATCTAGAACGATTAAAATTCTTCCTTCCTTCTCCCCTACATCTATTATCATTGTAATAACCATCTCTACCTCTACCTCGGTTAGATCTATCTCTATCTCTATCTCTATCTCTATTATTCCAAGGACAAGGTGTGCTTGGTCTTGGATATGAATTAGGCATTCCCATCATCCCATCAGGACAACCTATTTCGGGATCATTCCGATAAGGCGGCTCATTCAGCCTACTTATTGGTGGTTGATCCCACGATTGCCTTGCAATCGGATAATCAACAGGTCTATCAAAGGGTACATCATGAAAGCCTCTATATTGAGGAGGGTAATTGCCAGGGGATAACAAAGGTGGTAGTATCGAAGAATCATCGTGACCACCAATTTCTTGACCCTGTGAAAGCGGATTATTCAACATTTGTCTCATTCCAGCTATATAATGGTTTGATCTGATCGATGAATCGTCCATAGGACCTGGGTTTGGAACTCCAGAATTCCACATATCTTGGTGCATTCCCATTGGATGCTGTTGATACATGGAATTGGGCATTGGCATACCTTGCATGGAGTTACTGCCCATTCCATTGTAGTTATTAGGAGAATTCCACTGGGGATTATAAAAATCATTTTGATTTGAGGGGAGATGAGGAACTGGCCATGCGGGCTGATTCAACGATTGCCGATTAAAATGTTCCTGTTGGACCGAGAGATCTCCTATGATAGGAGTTTGCGCACGTCTTTGATAAAGCATTGCATTTCTATCATCTTGCATAACAAAACCACCGTGCGAGATATGCAAGTTCCCTCCCATTTCTTCATCGTACAAACGAGAGGGGTGATTGACAATATCACGCGACTGGCGCATATATCTCTCATAATTTTCAGTGTAACGTGATTCTATTTTATAAGATGGCGAAGATGATCGATTCCTATAATCAAGTGACTTATCAATATTTGAAGAGAAACTATGTTGATGCGATGCTGGCGAACTCTTTATTTTTTCGTTTAACTTTAATGTTTCCGATTTTGCATTTAACGATATTTGAGTTGAATTAGGTAAATATTTCCTCGGAGTAAGTTTAACAATATGTTTGTCTGTTTCTTCCCAACGTCTATCGCTTTCCCGATCAATTTCGTCTTGAGAAAGCGGAAGTTGTTTGGACGTATTTGAGTCAGTAACGTTAGATACTTTTTTGATGTTATCCTTCTTCGTCAGGGTTTCCTCTGCTGGCTTGTCCCCCAATCCTAATTTTTTAAGATCCGAATTATCTTGCGATTGATCATCTTTCTTCTTATTATCATCTGTGTTTTCTTCCTCGTTGAGTAATTCGGCTAAATCCTCGATAGAGAGTGGTGGTTCAGTTGAGACAGGTGGCGGTGAAACTAACATGGCTAGTGGCTTCGAGTTTGATTTCGGTGAAAAAAATCCACTATCCTTTGCCCTTGATGAAATGTTGTTAGGCTTAGAGAACAAAATCTCTGGATCGGGTGATTTAAGTAAAACTTCTGGAACGTTTACGGGTGATTCTGATTTAGGATTAGAATTAATTGTATCTAAATCTAATCCAGTCATAGTATTTTTTTCTAAAACCGACGATAACCTTCTGGAACCTCCTAACGAAGGTACTGGAACAGTGACTATGTGCCGTGATTTTGCTGTCGTTTGCGCATCTCCTACTTTTTGCGGTAAACTGTTACTCATTAGTTTAGCCGCGCTAGAAACATCATGATTACTATTGGAAACCACAGGTTTCCAGGAACCTCTAGTAAATTTAGAACTTTGTATTTCAGATTCTTCTAACATATCCCATTCGGAACAGGTAAGATCATCGTTATCATCGTTATCTTCGTTATCAATCGAACCAATTCTCGAATTCGGCGAATGTCTACCAATATCACAGTTACGTTCAGTCGGTATTATGATTGGTTTAATACTGTGAGACATATCAATTTCGTTCAAATTAATATGTTTATCACAGATTTCCAATAACGAATCTACGCTTCTTTCTGTAGGTATAATTATTGGTGTCGTTTGAGAAATCGTTTCAGGACTCATTGGAGGACTTGGACTGGCCGGAGTTTCCTCCACCGCTGTTTTTGATGTCATAGTTTCAATTTCGGATGATTTATTGTTCTTCTTATTACGATTTTCATCGTCCGATGAACTGAAAAATATATTGTCCTATTCTTTTGCTATGCGACTAATAAAAGTACTGGCCCCCCTTCCCCCACAAATAGAATTTTCTTATAAATTAATTTCAAATATTTTTCGTACATCTGTAAAACGTACGATTCTTCATTAATTCTTCCTTACGTTTAATGTACACCTCTCTTGCTTCATCTTTTTTGTTCACTGTAAACCAATTGAATTTTCATGGCTTACAATATACTTGAAACTTTAATTTTGGACAATATATTTTAGAGAGAAAAAATTATAAATAAAAAATCGTACTTTATATAGATTTACAAGAGATAATTTTATAGGAAAATATAATTTAATTCACTTGCCAAAATAACTTCTGTATAGCACTAAATCTATATATATTTTTTATAATCAATTGTAAATCGAAGATATTTTTATAAACAGCGAATACAGAATGATAAAAATAATAATTTATTTTCACATATATTGCTACTTTATAAAGGAATCAAATTTAGTTTTTACAATAAATATTATAAAATTGAAAAATTTCTATACATACGTTATCGGCTGTGAACCAACGTCTCCGGGTTTTTTGTTCGACACATGAATACCTGGAGCATTTCCCTGAAACTCGTGTCGAATTAGAATGATTAAAATACACTAATAAAACATGCACTCTACGGAAGCCTGAAATAACTAAAGTATACGTAGCGATAGACAAAAAGAGAAACATCCATAATAGCATATTGAAAGTTAAAATAGACTAAGAAACCATAATACCATTAATCAAATAAATTTTGTGCAATGTCAATCAATATAGAATTATAATTTGTGCGAATAATATATTTATACAACTTGAGTGTATATATATATACATAATAATAATAATTATTATTATGTGTAATTTGCAATCTACAATGCATTAAATGAAAAAAATATTGCAAACCTAGGATTAGTAGTGAAATAAATCCAAAGCTACTTGATATTTTATAAACAGTATTTGCACATATATGTATGTATGCATCTATTTGTACGTGTGTTTATACATAAAAAATAAAATAAACAAACAAGAAACTAATTTAAAAAAAAAAAAAACTGCATGTGCCCTCCATAAATACGTACAACAGTGGATAAAGAGATTAATTATAAAGTGATATAAAACGTCCAAAAATAATATAACAACGACAAAATAATTAAAAAAGAACATAAAATAAAATAATAAAATACATACAAGATTTGCATTCCAAAAAGGTAAAACAATTTCATTTGCAAACGGGTGAATGTAACTTAAAGAAGGGTGAATTTGAAATGCAAAACCTGTATTTAAAATATCACAACGACCATATGTATAAATGAAAATTGTATGATAAATAAGTGTACCTACCTTTTCTACTTTATTGTACAACTTTTGTAGAACGTCTTCGCATCTTTTTAAAGTTTCGATCTTTAACCTATTCCATTAATAAATCAACTATCAGTATTTATAAAATATAACAAAAGTATATTTGTAATTGGTTTGTGAACAACAAAAATTTGTATGCAAACTTGCATATACGCGCAAATGTAAAATAAAAATAAGAAAACAATATATCTAATTATATCACTAAATTTATTGTCTCATAAATTCCTCACCGTTATAAATAAATACTATATTAAACAAAATATAAAAATGCGACGTACTTCCGTTTACTATTAGATAAAATCCCATGAAGGCTTTGCATCTTTTGCAATTGAATCTCTCTTGACTCGTCCTTAACATTTTGTAATCTCTCAATCATAGCTTCTAAAAACGGAATGTACTTTTGCATCTCTGCGAATTTTTTACTATATTCGTCCATCTTCCCTGCGTTTTTTTTTTAATTTACCTGTATTAACATAAAAACATTCTTTAACTATGCTATATTTGTATATAAAATATAAAGGCAAGAGAAACAAAAAAGTAACCCGAGAAGATGTAGGGAACGCAACAAATCTACGATTAATAAAATTTCTTGTATACATGTATTTACGAATTAGATCGAAAATTTAATTTTTTTTAACACTAAAATAAATACTAAGTTTATAACTACAATTAATTAAATAAACCGGAACAAAATTATTTTATCACAAAATTCTATCACATCATATTAAACATATCAAATCTCGAAACTGTACTGCAAGAGATCAAATGTTCTCGGAAAATGTTAAGGATATAGATGGCGGTTCAGTAGAACTCTAAATATCCGTTTTAAATCATGCCCCGTTGCATTAATGTACGAAACTATTCATAAGCATACTTCAGTTAAATTATTTAATGCAAACATTATTTCAAATAAAAATAATATGTATAAAAATAAAGAAAAATCTATTTAAATTATTTAAAAAGAAATTTTCGACCCTATCCGATAGTTCGCCATTACGTGTAGACTCCTATCAACGCCATTTTGTTTTTATATCTGTCAAAGCATACTGGTAAACAGCCATCGTAGCGTTGTTAACACTAACACGCTTTATCAAAGAATTAATGAAATACTTTAAAACGTGCAACGAACGATCGTACAAACATTTATTTGTTTTTAATCATTTTTTAATTTTGATAATAGACACGATCACTTTTAATAAAATTGACGATCATCAACTCTGCGGACGAAGACATGCGTGCACATGTTAACATTCGTTGCAACAAAAATGTTTCTTCCGGTCAAGAAACATTAGCACGACCTATATTTTGATAATACTTTTACTTATGTAGATATAATCGTTGTGTAGAAATAATAAAATAAAGATTTATATTGTACACTCGAGTAACGAATGTATTTCTTTGAACACGCTAGAATATATTTGACACATTAATTGAACGCACAAAGAACTACCAACCTTCACTATTCACTATTTCATATATCACTTTCGAACTCTTGCTGATCACTCGTAGACACTTTTTAAGTTTCCTCCTTGTTAAACATTACAAGCACTAAGTCCGTTTCTTCAGTTTTGGGTATAAAATGGTTTACGATGAAGATTAGTATTTCATAACATTACGACACTACACTAAACCAAAACTATATAAATTCATGATGGGGTAGGAGGAACATTGAAACAGAAACCCATTGGATCGTATCATTCTCTTTACGTACGATCCTATACGTGCACGCATAATATACATTGTTCTATCTTTCTTTGGTTCTTATTAAAACATGAGACACAAGTATATATATATATATACATATATATACATATATATCTACAAAGAGAGAAAGAGATATATATCACAATTAACTATTTCGTATTCCGTGAAAAATGTCAGAGTTTACTCACAAAAATCGATGTCAATAAAAAAAAGAAAAAGAACAAAGGAGAGAAATAATTGGTGTAACTTTCTCGTAAAGAAAGAAAAAAGAAACGTTGAAATGAATTTTTTAGTTGAACTAACATTGTACCCTAAGTAACAATGAAATCCAATTATTTACCGTGAAATATTAATTACAAGTATAAAATCAAACTGTTCATTCGACATATATATATATAAATTAATAACGTTATACAATATGAACGGCCAAATTATACACTCATATACGTTATCGTTATAATAATTAAATTATTAATAATAACAACACGTACATTACTTTCGTATTAAATGTGCTTTTGTAACGGTAAGGAAAAGAAATTGAAAAAAAAAAAGAAAAAAAGTCTGTGCGTTAAATATCGGCACGTTAAAAAGAAAGACACTCGCGTTTACTCCGAAAAAAATGGCGTAAGTTTAATCAGTTACGTGGAGATTGAAAGGACGTTATAGGACTCCCCGCCGTATAGTTCACGAACGTTCGTTACAGGTATAAAAAGAAAATGGTCGTGTATGTTAAGTCGACAGACTGCTTCAAAGGGCGCACAATGGCTGCTATCTATGGCGCCACCACAATTTTGTTAGACTCGATTACGACTACTACGACGAAGAAAACGACGACGTATATATAATTTATTATCGAAGATGTATATGACGTCTAATAACTAATTGTTTAACTTTATTCGACTCACCTTTTGCACTCATTCTAATCGAGACATCTGCTTTCGGTAGAGACACGGGTTGAATGAATTCTTTCAACAAAGTCCTAGCGTCAACTGAGGGATCAGTCTCATCGATGATAATTTTTCAAACGAAATTTTGTAAACTATACAACAACGAATAAATATTTTTTTTAGCTTTAACCGATATTAGTCATGTTTAATAACGTAGGTAAGTAGTAATCCCTGTCACGCGCCAAAAACATTTTCTACACGTTCTACTTTTTTTCTATGATCTTTCTTTCCTCGCGTATCATATTTTTCCTCGTATTTTGCTGACTCTTGATATATGCAATATACCGAATCCGTTTTCCAGGATTCGATAAAGTAAAGGACTAAATATTAATCAACGATTCAATGACCTACCTAATCGCACGTATCTAAATGAAAAACAGGCAGAGATATACCTAGTTGTAATGAACCGATTTTTTATTATGGTATTACTTACCGTATACTCTATTTATCAAAAATAATCGAGGTTTATTATAAAAACTATTGGATAGATTAGTTGTACGTGTATAAACTAAATGGATTTAAAAACGATTCTCTATCACCTTAATTCTATTTAGTCGTCACGATCTACGTCCTATGACATAAGTTTCTCTCTTTCGTTACTACTACTACTACTCTTATAAACTTTTTCCTTTTAACAAAAATGGATGGTACGAATAAATGATATTCGTATGTATGTTGTATGAGTCTAATTGTACACGTACACGCGAGTGCGCGAGCGCACGCATTCCTATGCGTCAAATCTTCATCTTCTTCTTCTTTTTCGTCGTTGGCGTGGTCGTTGTCGTTGTCGTGGTCGTCGTCGTCGCGTCGTCGTGTCGTCGTTGGATAGCCAAAAAGATAACTTATTTTGTTACGTTAGGTACGCTTTGTTAGTAATCCTGATCAAAAGATTATAAGATGCAACTGAAATAACGATGTTTCTAACATTTAAATCGCTTCTCACACAATTATAAACGTTAATACGTTTAATGACCCATTAATTGGGACTTAATATGTATCATGTTTTTAAATACATTCGATTACTATAGACCACTAGTTATAAAAACCTACTTATATTATTCAAATATTAACGCACAAGCCACGGTATTTATTCTCTCTCTCCATTGATCTGCCATTTGCAAATCTTTGTAAAGTACAGCGACATCCGGCATTACTTTTTTTCATCGAACTACCGTTGCTATCTTAACTAAACTACCGTTTGGATAAATTCAACAGTAGTGACATCTAGCGATGAAAATTACAAACATCTTTATCATCGATAGAATCTTTTTTTTTTTATCTCGATATCTCGAAGATAAAAATTTTTAATCTCTTTTTGAATCGATTTTTATGTAACATTCTCATATACGTAGTAGTATATTATTTTATTGTCTACAAGGCATTTCAAATTCTATATTTATATATATATATATTTTTTTTTAAATAATTATATTCGTCTTATTATACTGATCGATCCTCTTATTAATGAAAATGAACGAGAATTCTCAAGTTTAAATTATAATTACAATTCTTTGTATTTATTTTTCTCATTTTTTTTTTTTTTTTAGTTTAATTCGTTTTTTTTGACATTTTTATGGATGTAATATAATCTAGAGTTTCTAAATAATAACTTTATTTACAATGATCGATCTTTGTGACGTATGATCTTTGTACGCAGTAGTAAATCTTTTGCGATTTTTTTTTTTTTCTTTTCTTTTTGTTATTTTACGTTTCGAAAAAACATGTATTATTTACAAAAAAATTTCTGATTTAACGATATGAACTTATAATAAATTGTTTTTTATCTGTTTTAACAAGATGAGACCCTCTTTATAAAACTGAATTAAGATTAATTAATTGGAGAGATACATTGCGTTTATCGTTGAATTTCAACAAAAATTTTTAAGCTTTTATAAGGTTTCTATAATTTTACAAGAACTTTTTCTTTTTATTGCACTATGGCTATAAAAACTACTTTGATTATAATTTTTTACTTAATTAACGTGATTAACGCACGTAGTATATATAATATTTGTATATTCGGTGACAACACATTCTCATATTATCTCACCGTAAAATTAAACGAAAAATAAAGAAAAACCCCTTTTTTCTTTTAATTAAAGATCAAATATAGACGCAATTATTTTTGCAAGATTAAAAAATTGAAACAAGATACTTATGTCTCTCTCCTAATTATTCTATTCAGTAAATAATTTGGGTGATAATGATTTGTAGCCTCTCTTTTTCTCTCTCTCTCTCTCTCTCTCTCTCTCGTTAAGGCTCAGATGGAATACACAACCGTTTTACAAACGCATACATTTCTACACACGTGGAATTCATTCTAAATCATATACTTAAGTAAATTTTGTTTGTATAATAATAATAATTCATTCCTGTAATTTCGTTTACTTCCGATAATTATGGGCGTATTTTAAAACTTCAAAAGTTCAATGAGGAAATATATCAAGAGATCAGTTTATTTAATATATATGATATATGATATATTATTTATACTATATATCTATAATATATCACATACCATACATATTCATAGACGTCACACATTTTCGTTTTGATATTATAGATAAACTTCCATCGATTAGAAGAAAGTAGAAGAAACGAGATTTCTCTGTCTAGATAATTAATTAAACTAATTGGAAACATAATATTCGACAAATAGAAAAGTATAACTATATATAAAATCATTCTATCGTTTAATTAATCCCTAATAGTTCATTTTTAAATGATTTTGTATATCTTTTCGTAAATAAAGAATTTTATTAGACTGTTTTCATTTTCCTCAGTAACTAATGCTTTTTATAATACAGTTTTCCTAATAATATTGGATAGGACGAGCTTAATATTTTTAATACATCTCGTGACATATAATCGGTGTAAATTACGTAATGAATATAAATAGAAATGTAATCATCTAATATTTCATTGAAAATACAGCCAATGATATACAGTTATTATAAAATGCGATATGTTAAACGAATATAAACTAAAAAAATAAAAATAAATAATACACAACATATGAAGAAAGTGAGGAAGGAATAGAAGTGTATAATATTGGCTATTTTTTCGTTTTTTTTTTTTTCATTTGCTTGATTTTATATATTCATTTAAGTTTAATCAATTAAAATGTTTAACCGGATATTAATAGAATAATTATTAAATCAATAAACTTATAATTCGCAGCAGCAGCGATTGAAAAGATATTTTCAATGTTACAAAGATATCTCGTTAAACCCGTTTCTCTCTAGTCCTGGTGAAATATTTTTGCTAAATGTTTTTTTTTATATAAGTACATAAAAACTTTGAAACGTTTTATTATCGATTTTGTATTGCATATTCTTCTTTTTTAGATTATTATTATTATTATTAATATCATTATTATTATTTTATATTTTCATCCATCAGATTGATACTGTACACACATACCTCTATAAAATATATATATTATATATATATATATATAATATATATATCTATTTTTATAATATATGCTTTAGGAGCACAAAGTCCTGTCTCTCTTCCATTCATATATACTTTTTCAAGTTAATAAAGTCGCAGTAATCTGTAACTATAGGGATAGGACAAGTGCAGTGTCTAAATTTACATAGGTATTTGTATTAGAGCATAGCACTGTGATTTATAACTTATTTCATGAACCAGCATATATCTTATTTGCCTAAAAAATTTGCAAATTTTCCATTTTATGAATTGTTGTGATATATTAATTTTATAATATATATATATATATATATATATATATATATATCTCTTTATATATATATATATATCTCTTTATATATATATATATATGTAGCAAAAAACATAGTGAAATCTCTAATACAAGTAAGTATCGAGTTTTTGTGGTAACAATAAACATAGATCGTGTGTTACTATTTATTATTTTGTACCACATCATAGGATATTCACTTATAATAATAAATAATTCAAATTTACATACATGTTGTGAATGTGTAATAAATCGTTGGTTTTAATATTATAATCAGATTGCTTATCTTAATTATAATGAAGAAATCTCCTCTTGCATGCAAATAAATTTATTTAGGCAAATAAACATGATTATGCTGCCATTTAATAATTTCTTATTTTAAAATAAGATCTTGATTTTTTTATGACTGTTATTTATGTCGGTAAGAATTTTTGTGTTTAGTGTTTCAGTCTTATAAGCAATACATCATTCTTACAACAACAAAAACTGTTCACATAATGTATCATTAAATGGCTTTTACATGTAAATAGCTATGTAAATCTTACATAATACTTCTTTCTATTCTGTACATTTGTAATTCCTACTTAACATACAATCTGAAATTTCGAAGGATTTACCCTATGAGATACTTTGTTTATAAAAAGAAGAAGAAATACTGCGCTCTATGTGCTGCTCGAAGACTAAAATATATATTCAATTGTGTATCTTTTTGTTTTTTTTTTTCTTTTTTTAATCTTCTTTTCACGTGAGATTGCTTAACAAGAAATTTCACAATTTCAGCACCATTTCGTAAAAATCACTTGCGCTCGTTTTTTTTTTTATAATACGAATAATTGTTTTTATAGTCATGCCTTTTAATACGAAAGCAAATCCAATTTTGATGGAAGATTCGAAAGCAGGAATATACTACTTAAAACAAAAATGTCAATGAAAAGTAACGTGTCGAATCAATTATGCACCTTTGTCGAAGCATGTTGAAGTCTTTCCAATTCTTCCAATGACAAAACATTTGTTTGAGCAAGCTCTGGTAGTTTACCAGCTCGAGCTTGTGCAAGAAGTTCAGGAGTAAACCATCGTGCTAACTGATTTGATGTTGGAGATAAGTCTCCACCATTGCTACCCATATATCCAATACCTGGTGAGTTTTGACGGCCAACGTTGATATTTAATTGTTGTGATCGTATCATTCGTCCATCTAAAAACATATCTTATTAATTATACGTATATTTTATTTTCTACATATTATATATACAGAATTGAAAAAAAAAAATACATATATACATAATTTGTGTGTGATGTAGGTAGTTATAATTGTGCTTATGTTATGTACTAATTTTTCTTATTACGCTGTAATAATAAACAAAAATATTAAGCTAATAAAATTTCGAATATTTCATTACTTAATTTAAATCCAATGTGATTGCTGATTGAACCAATGGATTAAAAAGGAAATACAGGTATAATGGGATTTCTAATTATTCCAATTTGAGCATCAATCTGGAACTTAATGTGATCATAAGAATACTGGATATGAGACAATATGATAATCGTATATATTAATGGAAGAGGAAAAAACAAGTATTTAACGTATATAAACTTTTTAGTTTTTTGAACGAGTATTGGATAACAAAATATACAAAAACATATTTGCATAATATATGTGTGAAAAATATCTGTATTTATCAAATTACATACCTGAACGATTGGAGTTGTAGTTTTGATTTAACATAAGTTGCACTTGTGGATTTGTAGATCGCGATTGTTGTGGCTGTTGCTGTTGTTGCTGATGTTGCTGATGTTGCTGATGTTGTTGATGTTGTTGATGTTGCTGATGTTGCTGATGTACATTAGCCATATGCGATTGAACTTGTGGAACCTGCTTCATTTGGGGATTCATGTGATTTGATCGTTGACTTATCATAGTATTTTGAGTAACATTATATTGAGGAACATTAGGATGTGAAGATACTGTGGGAGCCATAGCATGCTTGGAACGTGCGGGATTGCCATATACATTCGTCATAGGTCTATGCTGCTGCTGCTGCTGTTGCTGTTGTTGTTGTTGTTGTTGTTGCTGCTGTTGTTGCTGCTGCTGTTGTTGTTGTTGTTGCTGTTGCTGTTGTTGCTGCTGCTGTTGTTGTTGTTGAAAGTCTAAATTGCCACTGTACTGATACTGATTTGCAGTGTTACCACCACCACCACCACCTTTTACTATTGGTCGTCCTAAAATTAAAAGTATATTACACATTATCTCCTATTAACTTCAGAATTGTTAAACAATTTACTGTATTAAACAATACAAAAAAGCATACCGGGATATTGCTTAATATTTGGATTAGACCATGAAGATGGAATAGACTGCTGTGGCCGCAATGTATTATGTCGCGAAAGAACTCCTTGCGTAAGTAATTGCACTGCAGATTGCATTTGTTGCACTTGATTTTGATTAGCCAGTTTTGCTAGATCATTGCTGTTACCTGTATTAAACATATAAATTCCATAAATTGACATACACAATCAAATTGATATACATATAAATATATAAAACAATCTACACAATAAAGTACATAAACTTGGAAACATATGTGTTACAAATAAAAAATTATTACCATCTACATGGTAATAATTTTATCTTATTGAAATATAAACGAAAATTTATATACTATATTTATAGCATGCAATTTAGAATCTACATGTTAATATGATACGAACATACATAGATTCTTTTTTACACAAATATTGTAATAATCACAATAACTATTCATTTTTACCAGCAAAGTACTTTCAATATAATATATAAATACATGAAATGTTATTTGTACCATTGTTTCTTCTTAATAAGTTTAACATAAGGTGTATCATATAAAAGTTTCTACTTAAAAGCTGTGTGTACATACGTAGGACAAATTACCTAAAGAAAGTTTGTAAGGGAGAAATGAATAAAGTGTAGAGAGGTAAACTGAAAGCGTGAAATATATTTATAAAGCATTTTATTATAAGAACTATTTCGACAAACTTTTAGAAGCAAGATAAATTTTTTCAACGATCTGTGTGATATAGACACCAAGTTATACTTGTGATAGTTTTCATACCACGTATTACAGAACTCAAAAAAAGAATATATCTTCTAAAAATAAACATATAAAAAGTTACATACTTTGTGTATCAAGAAAAAAATAAAAAAGAAAAATATGCATTTTTTTCGTTTACAAAAAATATTGAAGATACAGTATTATAATACTGGTTCAAACCAACATATACATACTTTAAAACAAAATATGATGGAATGTGTGTGCGTGTATGTGTGCATTGTATATGTTGTGTTGATTTGGCAAAAAGTTAAAATTTTAAACGAAAACCTTTGAAATTGATGAATCTCTGATAGATAATTTGATACATTCTTTATCTTTTAAAGCGATTGCTTCCACTACTTTACTATTTGTATCTAATATTGCATTGATCTCTTTTAATCTTATATTTTTATCTAAAGGCTTGATATTATCGACGATCAATTTATTGTCCTTCAACACATTTAAATTCGAATTATCGTTAGAATCTTGGTCATGAACTAAAGAACAAAAATATTTCGTTTTCAATGCTGTTTCATCTGTACCAAGATTACTTTTATTATTATTCATTCCCATGTTATATGCAATAGACGAGGCATTATTAAAATGATTTTCTTGATATTTAAAAACACAAGTTATAGGTTTGTACATGCTATCAGAAAATTGGCATAGCTGTAGCGTAGAGATGCACCGATTTTGGAATTTACTAAAACTATCCTGACTGTTATGATAAAGAGAAGAAATAGAGAAAATTGGTTCTACTTGATGGTTTAAATGATTCGCACCCTCTGGCTCCTTATCGGCGGTCATTTTGCGTAATACTGATGTTGGCGTGAATGCAAGTGGCGTTGGGCTCATTGTCTGCTTTGCTGGAGAATTAACAGGAGTGGACGGTCTTTGCTGAATCTGTTGTTGCTGCTGGTGATCCTGTCGTTTACGAAAGTTCTCACGTTGTTCTTCTAATTTTTTTTTAATTAAAACACTTTGCATAATGGATTGAGTATGCATAACCAGTTCCCGTGGCGAAGGTACTCTGTGTGGTATCACTATCAAAATCATATAAATTATCTTCTGTAAAAGTACTGTTAAAAATATTCTTACATTTGGAAATTTTCTACTAGCTTTTTAATTTTTGATTCATTTTAGAATGAAAGTTTATCTTGTTTCTTCAAGATCAAGAATATGAAAAGATTTAGTAAACGAGAATAAATGGTCTCATCTTTTCGTTTTATTTCTTTTGAAATTTTTTTTTTACCTGAATGTTTTGCTGATAATGTGTTGGGACTGGTTGTTACATTTGATGGAATTATTGGGGGTGGACAATAAGCTGCATTCCGAATGTATACAAATATTTTATAAAATATTGTGCATATTAGTATATGTTTTAAAAAGTTTGTTTAATCATTCATTTTGTATCTCTAATATCTGTTGTCTTTTATTTGCGATATTGGAGTAAAAGTAGAAAGAAAATTTTAGGAAAATAAAGAATAGAACAAATGAAGACCATATAAAACACTAACCATTATTCATAGGAGAAGGAATCCGTTGTTGCTGTTGCTGATGATGTTGCTGCTGATGCTGCTGTTGATGTTGCTGTTGATGTTGCTGCTGATGTTGCTGCTGATGTTGCTGCTGATGCTGCTGTTGATACAACATTTGATGCAAAATGTGATCTTGTGGAGTAGGTGCATTTGGATGTGGACTTATCGCACGTGGAGTAGTTCCACCATACATTTTGAGAATATTAACGAGAACCTCTCGATGTCGATGTTGCATGGCAGGATTCTAATTAATTTAATATTAATATCAATAAATATCATTTATTGATTAATAAGATTTATTTATTGCAAATGCATACCTGTAACTGTTGAATCAAATGTTGTTTTGTTATTTCGCCTTGTTGCAAACCTTGAATTATAGCTTGTGCTTCTGGTCTTTGTGTTAATTCTTGCCCAGATTGAGCAACATTATTCATAATCATTTGCATATCTGTTGGCACAGGACTAGCAGCCATCAATCGTTGACCATTCATTATCATAGTCAGCACGTCAGAGTGTTGTTGTTGCTGCTGTCGTTGCTTTTGTTGCTGCTGCTGCTGCTGCTGCTGCTGCTGTTGTTGTTGTTGTTGTTGTTGTTGTTGTTGCTGTTGTTGTTGTTGTTGTTGCTGTTGCTGTTGCTGCTAATATATCATAAATCATAAACATTTTAGAAACACTTTGGTTAAAAATGAATTATCGACACATAAGAATAATAACAAACCTGTTGTATATGCAATACTTTAATTAAGTTTTCGTGTTGCATTTGAACTTGGTGCGGATGATGAGTAGGAGCAATGGGACCAACATGATTGAATGTTGAAGGATGAATTTGATCTGCAACTGCGTGCGATTGTTGAGGAACAGCTGATTGTTGTGGTGTCTTTAATTGTGAATGAAGCAACTGCAAAGAAGTTTATTTGATTATGTAATAGGTTAAAAAATTGTTAAATATTTAAAGTATAAAAAGAAAAAACGAATAATACCTGCATTAATGTTACAGATTGTTGTTTTTGAGGCATAGGCCCGTTTGCTGCTGGTACAGCCTGTCCACCAGTTACCTGAGCAAGCTTAATTGTTAAAATATAAAAATATAAAAATAAGTATATCCATCATACGACAGTTTGCAAACAGTTTAATCATTTTACCAATTTTACCAATTTTCTAAAGGCAGCAAGATCTTCTTCAGTCTTATTTACACGGGATAGTTCAGTCGTAGATGAAGGTGGAGGAACTCCGCCACGCATTCGTGCTTCCAGTTCTTCTAGACTATGCACAACTTTTCCACCAACTTCTGTAAATAATATATATCATAAGGTGTTCATATTAAAATATTTTCAAGCCATGCTATAATATAATAAAAATTACTTTATGAAAAATTAATAGAAAACATTTTTACCCATATCTTTAATAGAAGAACTTTTCATTAATGGTATAACTGGTGTAGTTAAATCTGCTTGACCATTTTGATTTTGCTGTTGTTGCTGCTGTTGCTGCTTATTACCACGTTGCAACATTTCAAGGAGTTTAACACCAGTTGTAGATGTAGTATTATTAGTAGTTGGAATAGCAGGTGATATAGGAGCAAAGTATGCATTTGATTCAGTAACTGATGGAATTTGAATATTTGGTTCAGTAATATCATTGAGTAAATTATTTAACATTTCTTCCTGTATAGCTCTGCAACTCTCTGTTTGTTGTTGAATAGGGCTTTCTCTTTTAAACCATTGACTAAATCGAGAACATGATCCACCATTTGAACCAACTCCATTCTATATAAAATAATATATTTACATTAAAAAAATGATTACAAAAATAAAAAGACCTGTTTAATTTACTCCATAATTGATATATTAGTGTATTTACCGTTAACAAATCAGGAACACCAGGAAAAGTATCAGATTTCAAGAAGTCGTCCAAATTAAAATCGGGATGACTATTTTCATCATTTTTACGAGCATCGGAATTATTATCAGCCATCTCGGTACTTGATTCTGTTATGATGCTATCGCTATTATCCTGAGATTCCTTGTTAGAATCAGATGATGGCTCATTTTGTTCAGATATAGGAGAATGTGGTGCAGGTACAGCATTAATTGATTGATCTAGGGTTGTTGGGGTACTACGTCCTTTAGGACCAACTATATTTTCATTCGGTTTGTCATCTTTTTCTAAAGAACTCCGTTTACCACGTTTCTTTGGAGCAGTATACTTTTTAGTTTTAACATTGGCACTATTACTAACTACTTTTTCTTCTGGAATATCCTCAAAACCTCTTAGCTCAATAGTATCATGTTGGGATGTAGGTCCTGAGCTAAACCATTCGGGTTCATTTGCATCACGATTATCACCACAGCTTTTTCTACGATCATTATTAAATCTTCTCTCGCGTCCACGTTCCTTATCACGATCATTCTGATGATTACGCTCGGTTCTATCCACTCCCCTATCTCGATCACGATCTCTTTCACGATCTCCAAAGTCACGACCAAAGGATCGACGTTCATATCGTTCATTTCTTTCGTCCCGATCGCGTAGATTATCCCGTTCGCGTTCTCTATCCCGTATATTTTCACGATCTTTAGTTTCCCTACTTTCTCTATTGTCACGATCACGTAATGTACCACCTGCACTTGTACCAGATCTATATGAGAAATCTGTACGTTCTGGTTCAAGTTTTTCATTTTCAGATCTGAAGTCCCATATGTCACGTGTCAAAATTCTACCACTACCTATCCGTCGAACTGTTTCCCGATGACTAACCTAAAATATTTGGAGGGATTTTAAATATTCTTAATGATAATCCTTATAAACAACAATGAAATATAAATATATATATGCATGTACTTTACCTCTGTTTTACCAATTGGACTTTCAGAGCGTCTACTTGGCGCATTACACGTCACATTAACAAAACATCCAGAATTAAAACTTCTTCTTTGGGGACTTAAAACAATACCATCCTGCTCTTTTCGTATTCGTTCCCGAGGATCACCACTGCGACGCTTGTTATGATTTTCAGTAATGGGTTCGGAACGTATACCTTTATCATCTTTAGGCGGCGTGTCACTACATTTTCTGTTTGAATGCCAACGTTCAGGATCCCATATACCACGTGTACTTTAATAAAAACATTTCAAATATTATATTTACAAATGATAAAAATAAAAGAAAAAATTAAGAAATCATCAGCCTTATGTGAAGAAGAATTGTATACAAATAAATACTACATAAATAATATTAATAATATACAAATATATTATATTGTTATCATACTTATTGTAAGAGGTATCCAGGAAATCAGGTCTGCGTTTAGATAAAGGTGAATTTTTTATTATCATCAATTCCTCCTAAATATCAACAAAAATATTTATAACATATATAATAAATATCTTTTCTAAAATCTTTGTAAATGATTGATATGTACCCTTGAATACTGAAATTGAGGTCTTGAACGTCCAATTTCCATAATGGAAGTGTCAGTTACCTCCCCGGCCACGGACATCGATATAATTGCATCATCTCCTATAAAGCACATAGAAAAAGAATTATTCATTACAAAATGTTATTATATATTAATCACAAAATTAAGCATCTACGCATTTTATACGTTAAGATCTTTATGTAGAGTATACATTTTTTTCTAAAGTTTATTACAAGCCATTACATTACATTTTACATTGGTATTATTATTATTATTATTATTATTATTATAAAAATAAAGACAAAAAAAATTATATCCTGAACCACAACAGAAGGATAAATCATCAGAGTAAAGGTGATTTTTTTCATCTCTTCTTCTATATAAATCTGCTTTCCATAAAGAAAGATAGATAGAAAGTGAATGGGGGGGAGGGAAGGGACAAAAAAAAAATAAATAAATATAATGAAGGTATTAAAAATACTTACGAAAAGTTACCCGTTTTAACGGATTTACTGATCTATTTTTACGAAACCATCGACAAGCTCTAGTTTGTACTACTAAAGTCGCATCTAGAAATGGGGATCCTGTAGGTCCTACAAGCGGACGTTGACGAGATCGTCGATACCAGTTAGAACCGATTAAAGTATGAGCATCATCAAGTCTCATATTTAATTAGATTATAATTTAAAATTTTTAAACTGTAATAACACCTTAAACTTAATTTAACTAAATAATAGTAGTAGTCCTAAGCTATATAATCTGACTCTATACCTTTTTTCTAATAATAATAATATATATATATATATGTAATATATGTGTATAAGTACTTTAAATCATAGAGTTCGTTACAAAACTGTGCTTATTCTATCCGTTTCACTAAACTTATTTCTCTGTTTTTCGTTATAACCGTTCTGAAATTGAATCTAAATATTTACCAATAAAGGACGAAAAGGACTTTGAGATTAGAGTTGTTAAACCTAACAGAGAATATATCTCGAATGTTCACTGGTAAAATTCAATTTTAAGAAATAATATACTAACAGATAATTTCAAAATATTAATTGTTTTATCAGAAAATATTATTATAATGATAATAATAATTATTATTATTACTGGCGTTTCAATACGCAGCTTTCGCGCGTACTTACGCGGTTTTTGAATTTGTGCAGAAGAAAAGAAAAGAAAATTAATTAATTATATTACAAAGGGATAATAATAAAATGAAGATCGATGATAAACGAAATAAATAGAATTCTATGATGATGGTAATTGAGGAAAATTTGAAATTTAACCTCGATAGAGGGAAGATACGTTACTTCGGATGATACGACACTAACTGGCCTTTCGGTCCAAATTTTTAGACTAACATAAGTAAGCTCCTGACTTTCGAAATTCTTCTCGTCCAATCAAATATTTACAATGTTATTAAATCTGTTACACTGTATATGGATTAACTGATATTATCATTTATATTCGAATTAAATACTTTTAACCGACTTTTTCTTTTCCAATAATTAAACATACATTTGCTATATACAAATCGATGTTTATCAAAATAAATCAAATAAATTTAATACATAAGCAACAAGTAAAGCAATACTGTATAGAATTTAAACACATTTATAGTTCAAATTTTATACAGTAATATAAATTCAAATCTAAATTTGATTCGCGTGTTATATGATCTATTACACATACTTTTACATTTAAATATTCATTGCTATTGCAACATTGATTGGACTTAGAAAAGAAAACATTTTTAAATTATTAATATTTTGTATCGTCAGAATTATAAAAAAAAAAGTTCTTTCTTTTTATTATTTGAATTTTTTTATTAAGATATAAACGTTTCCATATAACAACAATCTTTGTAAACTTTGGAAAATTGAAAATTGTGTAACCTTGAGAAACAAAAATATTACAAAACCCAAATTTAACTATTTAATCGTTAATTATTGTTATTTTTTAATTATAACATTAAGAGTTTTAAATGAAAATGTAAAAATTGCTTAGACTACAAAAAAAATAATCAGATTTTTTTTAACTATTCTTTTTTGTTTTACTTGTACTAAAATTTACTTCTATAATAATTAATCATTTTTTTTATATTCATTTGCCAATGTTTTTTCAGCATTAAAATATTATTCTTATATAAAAGCAAATAATATTCCTGTATGTTTCTAACCCTTCTTTTGTATATCAGCAAGAATACATCTATGAGAAAAAGAAAAACATATTGTTTTATGTGATCAGGTTCAATTATTACTATTTGAGGAATATAATTTGTGTCTTTATTTATCTAGAAAGTAAGTCAACAATTATAAACATTATTCAACAAATTGATCTAATCTAGTTGTTAAGTTAGATATTAAGAAGTTATCGCATAAATGTTGGTATATCTTTCATGCAAATATAAAAGACATAGAATAAAAGTAAAAGATATATAATCACAATGTGATGCTGAATTTGAAAATTGAAAGCAATAAGTAATCGGAGAGGAGGAAATAAATAATTGAGAATAGGAGAATAAAAGATCTACGAGCATGCAAAACAACAAGAATACTTCTAATTGCTTCTCTACATACATGCATTGAAAATATTGTTAGGTGGGATAAGTAACGAAACAGAAATGTTTCATCTATCTACCAGTCGATGGAATCTTTACATATAAAATAACAAACTTTTTAAATACCTGTTGGTTTTTGATTTAGCAGCTGTTTGTCACTTGTCACAGATTCCAAAGACATTCTTCTTTCGTCCACGAGAAAAATTTACGGTATTATACTACTTTAATTTCTTTTTTTCCCTTTCTCTCTCTCTCTCTCTCTCTCTCTTTCTCTGTGTTTCTCTTTATGTATATATATATATGTAGATATATATATATATATATATGTGTGTATATATATATATATATATATATAGATATATATATTTATATCTTTCTAGTCCTTTATACGATATATCTATGTTTCACATAACATGTATGTGTGTACGCGATTGTGTATAATTTACACTTGGACTATATTCTAAGTACTGTTTAATATCACAGACTGATTTTCTTTTTATATGTGTGTCACTGTTCTTTATTAAGTGATATAAAGAAAATCCTTTTATTCTTCCTTCTTCTTCTTCTTCTTCTTCTTCTTCTTCTTTCTGTCTTTCTCTTTCTCTCTCTCTGTCTTTCTCCCTCACCCCTCTCCTTCGCTCTATCGCTCTCTCTTACTCACTCACACACTCACTTACTCAGACTCTCTCACTCTCTCTCACTCCCTCTCTCTCTCTCACTCCCTCGCCTTCACGTTTTCTCTCTTTTTATTTTTTTTTTAAATTTTATTTAACAATTAATCGGGTGGATTATTGAAATACAATTTTTCTCACCATTCACTCCTCGACAAAAAAAGGGATAACGAAGTAAAAGTGTTTATAAACGAACGAAAACGAACTTTATCGTAATAATGCAAATGATAAGTTGGGTAAACCTAATATCGTAGTATTTGGTATATGTATTCTTAACGATCATCTCATTACTTCGGCAAATCAGCATCAAAATGATTATTATTATTTTCTTGATTTAATACACTAAACGTACACATACAACACACTAATTCACTCTTATGCAAAAATAGAAAATGGCGCACGATCCCCACTTCCGTCGTTGTTTCTCACTGCCTCCTTGATCAACAAGGGGCACCTTTCTTCCCATGAACCAAACGGTAATAAGATAGAATGTAATAAACCATATCAATGGGGGATGATTCACGAAATTTTAACTGCGCATGATCGATTTCAACCAAACCTATCGACGAGACATAACGAATTCATTTATTTTTAAATATGTTCAATTAAAATAAATTGTATGTTTACTCTCTGTTTAAATTAATTTAAATTTACTCGATATATATATTGATTATATGTGTGGTTTGTATTATATTTTCTCCAGAGAATAGATAAATGTATTATCGTACATGAAAATATGTTCACAAGAGAAAGAAATAAAGGATGAATTTGTGCGACATCTATCATCAAATTGAACATAACTTTATTCGTTTCATATTTATTTGTTAATTTATTTATTCTTTTTTCTTCATACTATCATATGAATTCTATTATAGTGGTATTACTACTAATCGTATATTTTAATATCGATAAATTAAACGATCTTTCTCGATTTTTACTTCAAGAAGTGAATAAAAACACTAATTCATCGCACTAAAGTTCGAGAAAATCTGGACAAATAAAGGCGGGAATTTTACGAAATTTGAATCCAAAAATAATGAAATCACTAACAACGTATGATTAATCGCACTCGCAGATTTAATATTTTCAATTTATGTAAATGTATGCATATTTAACTTGTGTTTTATTAACGATTATTACTTAAAATTAAATAAAAATTAAAGAAAAAAGTAATTTACAAAATATAATTGTATTTGTTAAAAAATCAAAATGTAAATTTTAAAATGTATAAAAGATAACTTCTCGAAACATAATAATATAAATTGACGGAATAAAATAAAAATAAAACGTGATACGTGATAAATATTTCTAAACGATAACTTTATGATACTTAGTCAATTTCCAATTATCAATTAGAAAATTAACAGCTCACATGCGTGTAAGGTTTTTTTTTTTTCATATAAAAAGACGGCGCTGATGTACCGATTTCAGGATCTGCTATTAACTTGGTCGCGCATGTAATTTGTGAACACCGGTAAAAGACAGCACGTTCAGGAGTCGTTATTAACCGGATCATTGATAAAACGTACGAAAGACTATACTGATGATACATAGATAACATTGAGAAAAAATTGTTCAACTTATTTTTGATCACGCAATATCGTCTCAAAACTTGAAAGTAAAAGAAGCAACGGAGAAAAGGTACAAAAAATATATCTATTTAAATTTCTTTTTATATATATTCATCTATAAACATAAGCAAATAAATTTTGAAAAAGAAAATAAATCCGAATAAAAGAAGCTTAAAGAAAAAAAAAAAAAAAAAAATAAAAGAAGAAAGATAAAGAAAAAACAAAAAGAAGGACAAAAAAAGAATGGCATCACGTAGGAATGCGAAGCAATCCGACATCGAATCGGTGGAAAAACTTGCGGAAACCGGCCAAGTATTGCCACCGAAACGCACAAAAATTGTTAAATCATCAATCGAAAAATTAAAGGATACAAAATCTACGAAATCTGCTAAAAACGCCAAAGTCAGTGCTGTTGAAAATAATAATGAAATAATAGAAAATGAATTGATAACTGTTAAAAAATTGAGAACGAGAAATAAGGCAGAGTCGTCGTCTACCGCGAAACTTACGGCTGTAGTACAGCCAATTCAGGAACAAACGGCTAAATTAAAACATGCCACTAAGAAATCTAAACTCCTTACTGAGGATAATAAATCTTCTAACAATTCTAATGGTTTAGTCGATAAACCCGATAATGGGATATCTGAAAAAATAACTACGAAAAAGACTCGTGCTAAAAAAGTCCCGGAAAAGGCGGGAAATACTTCGGACAACAACGTTGAAGATGGTATTACGATTTATTTTTACGATTACTTTTATTTTTATCTTTATCTTTGCTTTCTTTTTTTTTGTTTAATTTTTTCAACTATTCGAAATAAATTTCTAATTTTTTTTTTTATATATACTTATATATATATATATATTTTTTTTCTTTCTCGTTGTCGTTCCATAAATTTCTTCATTATTTTTCAGTATAAAATATTTTTTTGTATTGTATTTAATATTATTTTACTTAACATATTGCACGTGGGAAACATAATTTTACGTTTTCTTTTAACCTGTTATTAAAACATGGGTCACGTAAAAATACGTATTAAATACGATGAGCATTATAATATGTGTTTATGGTGTTTATGTTTTTAGGCAACGATTTTCATTTTCCCATGTCATTCTTTTTTTTTAAATAATTGTATAAAGCATATATATTTAGATGTAAAATAAACACGTAAATTGTAAAATATGCCGGCATGCAATGTGTTAACAATATACGATTTTATTCCTATTAACTTGCTCATAATACTATGGTATTTAATATTAGTAAAATAATATAAAATATTAAGTATAAAAAGTTAATTAAAAAAATAAATAATATTGTCCGGAAAAAGATATTTTGTCATTTTGTATTGTTTATTTTTTATTTTATGTATGTTTATTCCCAGATTTCTTAAATTACTGTAGAAGAAGAAAAGAAAGAAGCAACTACTTGATAATAAAATCTATGGTCATTTTTGTTGTTGTGTGAGTTAATGTATAAATGAATATTTTCATTTCAGCCAAAGGAAAACCAAACACAAGGGCCAACAAAGTTGGAACACTTAAAAATGATAAAGATAGCATCTCAGTGGAAAAAAAAGAAAAAGAAAAGAAAAAGAATGCTACTGATAAAGTACCTAAGGAAATTAAAACTAAGGTGAAACAAGTAAAAAAAGTCGTAGAAAATAAAGAAGCTGTAGTAGAAGAAAAGAAAAAAAAGGTTAATACAAGAGCTAAAACAACAGAAAATAATACTAAAGTAGTAAAGTTTACTGTGAATGATCAGATAAAAGCCAAAGCACAGACAACTAGGAAGATGCGAGGTCAAACAGATAGTGTTTTAGGTGAAACCGAAAATAATGTTGAAGAGACTAACAACTCTAAACCAGTTAAGGGAAAACAAAGAAAAACTAATAAAGATAATGCAACCATTGAGACAAATAATTTGAAGAAAGCAAATACTAAAGTGACAGTATTAAATGCCGTTAATAAAAAGGTAAATGAATTAGAAACCGATGAATTAAAAACGGAAGAAGAAGAAGAAAAAGAAGATGAAGATAAAGATAAAGATAAAGATAAAGAAGAAGAAGAATTAGAAGAAGAAGAAGAAGAATTAGAAGAAGAAGAAGAAGAAGAAGAAGAAGAAGAAGAAGAAATAATGAAGATTAAATCTAAGAAAAGTAATCTTCAGAAAACAGTCACTAATACTAATAATGGGTCACTGAATTCAGAAGAAAATTCAGTAGACTTAAATTCGAGTTCAAACAAAAATAATTAAAGAAGAAGCCTCAATATTAATGGTAAATAAGTTTAGTTCTTCTTCTTTTTCTAACATATATAATTGTTAATAATTTATTTATACAAATTTTAGATGTTTAAATACTAAAAGGAAGAATATGACCTACTACCATCTTAAAAAAGGAATCAAAACAGTACCTTATATTCTTATAAAGAAGTTATATTTTTTTAAAAATTACATATGAAAAACTATTATTAGACTTGATTCATAGACTCCATTTTAGCTAAATAGTTATATTTTTTTAAAAATTACATATGACAAAATATTATTAGACTTGATTCATAGACTCCATTTTAGCAACGTTTAATTTATAAGAAACTTTTATTTATGCTATTAATTATAAAATAATCATTAATTTCCTTTTTTTCTTTCTTTTAATGTGTAAGTGATTTTATTGTTTTAATATAAAAATAAAATAAATATTTCAAGTTGTCAATCGCGTTAAGTTTATATTCTCAAAAAGCGAGAGATTGAATAATATATGTTTCAAATAAATCCAATATGTTAATGGGTTTCAATAAATAAATAATTTAAAATAAAATATTTCTGTATATATATATTTCTGCCTTGATACATCTTATATTCATTTATATTTACGTTAGAAACCCTGTAAATAAATAAAAGCTAAAAATACTTGAAACACGTGGTGCTAAATGACGATCTATTTACGTGATCGATTGTTGACGATCTCAACGCTGCCAAGCGGCGTAAAGTATGAATTAACTATTTAACCAACTTTGATTCTTCATTCTGAAAGAGACAAGCTATCGTTTCGTACGTTCGTGCTGTGAAACCATAAAAAATATTTCTTAAATTTAAAGAAATTTAACATATTTCAAAGAAATAAATAAATATATTATTAAAAATATAATATATTTTTCTCATTTCAATAGTAGTGTATTGAAAAGATTGAAGATGAACGTGACGAAGAAAATAAACGTTAATTTTTCATCTTTGGTAGGGTTAAAAGCTGAACTTTTACGAAAACAAACTGAAGTAAAAGAGGCCAAGGCACATATCGAGACAATTCAAACAAACAAACTTAAACGTAAGTTCAAGCAAGTTAAAAACGATAATAAAAGTTCTCCCAAAGAATTAACAGACGTAGAAGATATAAATAATCACAAAAAGTCTAAGATCGTGTTGGAAGCCAAAGCCAGATTGTATACAAAGTTAAAAAAATTGAAAAATACTAACGACAATTATCTCGTTGATTTTACTAATAAATCAGACGAATCTGAAGAAGAAATCATTAAGGAAGATGATTACGATGATAGATTTGTGGACCCGGAGGACAACTGGGTTGAGTATGAAGATTGTTTTGGACGTACAAGAAAATGTTTAGCCAAAGATCTCTTGTTAATGCGTGAGAAGGATGAATTATTAAAACAAGAAATAATGAAGAAAAATATGCAGCAGAGTAATGAATCCAATAAGATCGAAGAGGCCCAACCAATAAAAGAATCAGAAATAGATATTATGAGAAGAAAATGGGAGGAACAAACGCAGAAGCTTGCTGATAAATCTGATATACATTATCAAGATGTTTTATTCGACGAAGCTAGAGGCCACGGTGTTGGATATTATGCTTTCTCACAAGACGAAGAAGAAAGAGTGAAACAACAACAGAATTTAAATAATTTGAGAAAGGAAACTGAACAGAAACAAAAGCATATCAAAGAATTAAAAGATATGAAGGATAAGATGGAACAAAATAGATTGAAAGCAGCTAGAATTAGACAAAGAATTAGAGCAGGTTTACCTGCTGAATCAGAAGAGCAAGAGGATTCTACAAATACTACTAATGTTTCCAATGATGTTAATACTACTTACAATGTTTCTTTGATAAAAGAAAGTAAAGTATCTAAAGATGATATGCATAAAAAGAATGAAAAAACTAGAGAAGAACAAATAAAAGCGTTAGAAGATACTCTAGAAAATCAAAAAATTTGGAGAGAAATGTCTCAAGAGGAATGGGTGCATAAATGTAGAGAAGAAAGAATATCAGAATTTGCACCTGTTTATGATAAAGTTTCGAAATCAAATTTTAAAGAAATTAAACAACCTGATGACCCTGTAGAATCTGATCAAGTTTCCAATCAAATTGAGCCTTTGACTGTTTCTAATAGTTCATTTACCGATCAAAATACTTCATTGGATAACTCTAGTAATTCTATAAGTATGTCGAAACAATTTTCTCTTAATAGTAACGACCAACAAAATGATTCATCAATGAAACAAAATATATCTTCAGTTACGGATACACATAAATATTATGAAGGAAATAATAGCTCAGAAAATATTTTAAAATATAACAGTGATTTTAAGAATCAGCTTAGTCAAAGTATTGACAACGTATTAAATAAAATTATTAACGAGGAAAAGATAGCTGCTGGTCTTAGATACCTGAGAGAAAAATATGAACAAAGTCAAAACAATTAATTTAAGTGTTTGCATTGTATAGAATATTGTACATATTTAAACTATGTAAATATATTTTTGTTATGAATTATATTGTAGGAAGAATAATAAATAAATTAGTATTATTATTATTATTACTATAGTATAAAATATTTTTGTTTGTATTTTTATTTTTATATTTATAATTATCTTATTATAAATATTAACTTTGTACATATATACATTTAAAAATATATATACTTCATTATAAAATTTGTTTTACCAATACTTTATTCGGTCATTAGTCTTTCAATGATAATTAATTTTCTGAAACATTAATTAAAAAATAAAAGTTATTAAAAATCAAACAGATCATACCTTTTTTTTATATCCATGTAAATCTATAAAATATATACCCATTAAAATTAATTCTATATCATTTTTACATGAAGCACATTGCAGAGAATTCACAACTTCTGCATACTTTTCTAAACAAGTCATGTGCATCTTAGCCTCACAATTATCACACCTTTGACCCTACGTAAAATAAAAAATATAATTATTTTTCTCTGAAATATTATAAATAGAATTAGATAAGTATAGTTTTATGTATCTTACAAAAAAGACGATTTCTTTGCACAAGTTACAAGGGCAAAGAAAATCTTCGTAAGTTGCTTTGAAGTAAGGCATCAATTCGGCTATACTACGTACTCCTATGTAATATTTCCCATTCTTAAATAAAATATAATTTTATATATTAATTTAGTTTGCGGTATATAAATGAAGAATAATTCAATGATTGATTACCTTCAATAAAAGCCATTTTTTATCGACCATATACTCCAAAAACTGAGATGCATCTATTTTCAAAAACTTCGAGTCCACAGACGAACATATATTAAGACATTCAGTACTAGAAACACAACCTTTATTCGTCAATATTATCTCTGATAACATTTTTCTAAACAATTCTAAATGAGTTCTAGGAAACTGCGTTTGAAAACTATATAATGTAAAAAATAAATAAATTAATCATAATTATTGTCGTTAACATTTAATTATGTTTATTACCTGCTCATATCTTGTAGAATCGTACTTATTATCGCTAAATATGTTTTACCAGTTATTTCACAAGTTACTGTTCTAATCATCATGCTTAATGGTTTCAAGTTTTTATTTATTTCAAAAATTACATTTTTTATTTTATCATTACCTGAAAAAACATAGGATTATGTAATATATATTTATAATCATAAAATATAAATATAACTTTTTATATAATAATAAATAAAAATAAAATAGTTAAATATATTGTTTACCAAACAACTTTATCACCAATTCTTTGCCATCCTCATCATGTAAAACACCCTCCTGCATAATTGTTTGTAAAAATATTTTATGATTTTCGGAATACATTTTTCATTCACCGTTTGTTAATTTTGATATAATAATTATTGACATATAATTATTTTTGACAACAATAACATCCGTGGTCAGTTGAACCGTACCCGCTAATGATGCGACACCAGCGCATTCATCTCGCCGGTGACTAGTCTTTAAAACTTTTAACCCTTTCGCAACGGTATTCTCTTACTATGCCAAACATTTTAACAAAAAATAAGCGATTTTTTGTCATAATTTTTATTAAGGAACCCACTGTATCGTCTTATGCAGAATTGTTCATAGATTATAAATGTTATGTTTTCATATAATACTTGGCGTATCCTCTGTGTGAGTGAGGTGGTGACACGTGAGTGGGTTGGTTTGCGATGAAAACGCTGCCTTAAGTAATTTTATACAAAAATATATGAAATGGATTTATTAATAAAAATAAAATTAAAAAACAAAGAGAAAAATAAATAATTTAATTCAGTAATAAGCAAAAAATAATTTTTGTATTGCTAGAAAATAAAAAATGTATCCGGTTTCCTATCTTGTAGTTTTATTACTGACGGTTATGTTTTGAAATGTTAAAGTAGTTTAAACGTTACTTTAATTAGGTGTGTGTATAAGTTTAATAAATTTTAACTTAGGACAGTGTATTTAATTATTAAATATATCAATAAATTTTAAAACTATTGTGTGTTCTTTTTGTTAAAAAAAAAAAAAAAAACAAAAACAAAATATGTCTGTAAACACGTATTTTTATCGTAATGTACTTCTTTTAACGCAAGTAATTCCAACAAGTGATGAATTTAAATTACATTTCAAAGAGGTACATATATTATGATTTAATGTTATTTACTTATCATTGCAATTTAATTTATGTTAATGTGATAATGAATATTTAACAAATTGTTTTACCTTTTTGGCTTTTTTTTCTTGTCATTTTTAGGGAATGTTCAACAAACCTAATACAATAGGATTCATGCATGTTTCACAATATTTATTGACAATATATGATGGGGAGTATTTTAAAAAAACCTTTCAGTGGCCGGTAACATGCAAGAAAACAGAAGTAAAATATCGTAACGATGTTAAAGATTATTTAAATATAATAGCGAGAGAAAATTCTGATGTTAATTTTCCTCCTATTCTTACATCCTTTTTGGTTCGAGCTCATGGTCAAAAGTTTAATATTATTATGTGGAAACTTTCTACGGTAGTGTTAAGAACATACATTAAAAGAAATAGTAAGTATTTATTTGTTCCTCTTAGTATTTAATTTTGACAAGTAATGTTTATAAAAAAATTGCAATTATACTCATTAGATGCATACGTTTCGTAAGAAAAATTTAATTTTTTATTTGAATAGCTAACTTTCAACTAAAATTTGTTTGTTTCGCAGTTGACCCAAATGTTTTTTATGCACCACGCCTGGGTACTACAAATGAATTGGTGAAAACAACTTTTCAGGAAATAAATAAAGATACGATTTCTAATATCATGTCTCATCACAGAAATATGACCAAAATGAAGGAAACGTTTAAAATTAATATGACGTAATTGACATTTTTTCATTTATTATTATATTAATATTATTAAGATACAATGTGTGCTGCTTGGAATTTGTCGATATGATTTTTTTCTAAAAGCCACTGGAATTTAAATACTTGATTTGCATTTGAATATTGTTTTATTCGTTGCATTTGTATTTTTAGGGAAGAAAAAGAAACCTGGGCTAACGTAAAGCAAGAAATTTTTGAAGTTAAACAATCTGTATTAATTTTGGCATCTAAGGCTCCGGTTGATTCGAGCATTAAAAAGTGTCTAACGAGTATAGAAAATACAGAAATTATAGAATGTACGTATATTTATATACAATATACGTAGTACTGAGAAACAATTAACACAATTTGTAATTATATTATTATTATTTGTAGTATGGAAACAACATATAATGGAAAATTTATTGTATATAAGAAAGAAAAATACGATTCTCAAGGAAATACAAATTCTTAGCAATAAAATCACCAATATAATTTCCAGTATAACTAACGGTACAGATATATTAGATACGCAGCAACTCGGAAAAGTAAATTCATCTACGATTTCTCTTCTTCCGTTGTCGACGAATGTACAGGTAATGTATAAATATTGTAAAAAAAAAATAGAATGAATCTTACAATTAGACAGTTATATTCTGATTAATCAAAACTTGTTTCAGTATCTTCTTGATAATTTATATATCAACGACAAATTGGTTTTGCACAATTTTTTTGCATTATTAAATTTCTTATTGTGCCAAGCGTATCAATGTTTAAAGAAAAATGAATTGAAAGATTTATCAAAGTGCCTTTTGCAAATAGAAGCAAGCAAAGAAGATATTACATCTGGAATAAAATCATTTCAAAGTTTGATGACGTCTATAGAAAATATTTCAACTAATTTGAAGTTACATTTCAATGAGAAAGAAATTAACGAAACTTATCAAGAAAATATTTCTGTATTGGAAAATAGTATATTCTGTTCGTCTCCGCCTATCAAAATTAATACCAATCTTTGCGAGGAGGGAGGAAATGATGCATTAAAAAGATTAGTGCTTACTCCGATAGAAGGTAAATATTATTAATTTGATCAGAAACTCTTAGATATATTTTAATCATTTCCATAATAATTGTATTTCGAATTTTTTTCAGGTGCACACAAATCATTATTTTCCAGGTACAAGAGACACGGCATCGCCAAAGAACCTGATACCCAATTAAGAACTATCTCGTCAGTAGCGCGTATTAACTTTGATGATACTTTGCCGTCAAATAATAGCGATAAAATTTCATCGACTTATTCGCATCTATCCAAAACGAATTCTTCCTCTAACAAACGAACAGGAAAATATTCGCGTTTATTTATATCTTATGCAAAGAAGATCCGTGAAAAAGGTAAGAAATATTTTTTAAATCAAATCTGATAAATTAATATAATTAATTCATATTTTATTTGTATGTTTGTGTGTATAGATTTCTGTAATATAAGTTCAATACCAGATTCTATAAAAGCTAATTCTACTCTATCAAGTATAGAAGAAGCGCGCAACATATCGCAATTTAATCTGACAAGTACAACAAAGAGCTTATTCGATATCAAAGAAATAATAACACCTGATAAATTTAATACAATCAATCAATTAACATCTCAATGTATTTTCAAAGAGTCTAACAATTTACATAACGATTATTGTGAATCAACTAATGAGACTGAAAAAGATAATGCGACTAATATTAAAGATAATACATCTGTAGATAATGTTAAAGACGTGACGAACAGAGGAAGAAGAAGATCCATTAGCGATTTAGTTAAACGTTATGAAAAAGTATTGAAAAATTCGAAATAACGTATAAAATGTGATAACTAAATAGGTGTATATTTTATTATATATTATATTGAGAAGCCTTGCTATAAACACACAAGTAAAAATAAAAAATTAATTTTTATACGAAATTTATATGCAATAAATTTTCAAGATTTATAAAATAGTTTTCTCTGTTTTAATTTTTTGCAAATCGTTTTCAATCATACTTTTATTAGAATATTCATAATTGCATAATAAATTCGTTAAGTGTGTTCTATTAGTTATGAATTTAATCTAAATATTATGTTTTATAGAAGGTTTCTTTATACATAATGATACATAAGTTCAATAAATTTGTTCAACTTCATCTATTCCTCATATTGTATCTTGTCTACAATTAATTTTATAATACATGATTAGTATCAATATATATATATATATTTTTTTTATTATAATTATAATTAATATTAGAATAATTATTATTATTTGATGAAATTAATATTTATTGTTAGTAATTTTATAATAAAAATATTTCTTTTTCAAGCATGCAAATATATACTGTACAAAACTTGTAGTAAAATATTAAAATATTACAGATCTTGTTTGTTTTTTTTTCTTTTTCATTTTCATTTACGGCAGTTAAAAAATATTTAGACATCGTAACAAATATATGTTTCTTTATCGTTTATATATATATATGTGAAAGAAAAAGTAAAGTGTTTTAAGTCTTCTTCTGTATTAAGTTGTTGCTTATTTTCTGTCGTATTATTTTTAAATTAAAATGAAAATTAATAAAAATTAAGAAGTAAAAAAGAAAAGTATATTTAATGTTTCAAATATCATCTCTATAGACTGGCCTTAGGTTTTTTATACAAGCCGCGTCGGTCATCAATGGCTATCATTTTTATAACTTTCTATAGCTGATAGATTTAAAGTTGTCAATTTTAGATACAAACAAACTATTTATACATTTAATAAATGCACGAAATACGATAGAAACTAAGTAACAACTTAATAATATTAATGATACATCACATCTAGAGAAAGAAAGAAAGAGAGAGAGAGAGAGAGCAGAGCAGAGAAGAGAAGAGAAGAGAAGAGAGAAGAGAACAGAAGAGAGAGAAAGAAAGAGAAAAGAGTTGTTAATTATTATAAATTATAAATTTACATTGTACATATATAAGTTCATGTATTATTACCAATAGTATCAATCACATAATTTTTTTATTGCCGTAAAAAAATTACTTACAAGAATAAATGTGTGATTGTATCTCGCAATATCATTCTTATATATTTAATTATCTAAAAAGCAAAAAATACACGGAAATATGAACGTATAATTGCACTATGAAATTTTTCATAGCAAATATTAATTTGTTGAATCAATTTTTTATGTGTATTTTCTCCAACTATAATTATATCTACTTTATAACTAAAATTGTTAATTAAAAAGACAAATATTTGGAATAAAATAAACTTTCCGATATTAATCTTACTACAATAAGAATGTTTTTTTTTTTTTTTTTTTAATATGGAAAGGCACTATATGGTATTATTTATTTTCTATGACAAGGAATGAAAAATTATATAACAAAGATATATGTTTTTTAAAAATAAAATAAAATAATGTTTAAAAAATTTTTCAAAATTATTTCGCGATTTTGTTTATATATATATGTGACCTATTTTTTTTTTTCAGATTAAAAATGTTTCGCAAAAGCACTATCAAATAAATTATTTATACATGAATTATCTTGTGTACACATGTGTGTGTGTTTATGTGTTGCGTGTGTATATGTATGTATGTGTTATAATTTTATAAATATTATATGAACCACTTGTGAAAAAGACATCTATCCCATTTTTTTACAAATTTTAATAATGCGTCTTAAAAGCTTTTCAAAAAATCTGACTTTAGTATAAATTTGAGTATAAATCTTGAACTTAATATGATTCGCATTTTAAAATATGTTTCTTTGCAATTTTTTTTTTATAATCATTTTGTTTGTTTTTTTTTTTGTTTTTATAAATGTTACACTTAAGCCATCTTCATCGAGCGAGTGGTGAATAAAATTTAGGCTGCAATATAAAAATACGTGTGTTATCAAAACTTAAATTAATCAAAAAACAAAACTATCGACACATATAGTACCTTAAATGAAAGGGAAAGGCACAGTTATATTAAATTTGTAAAACAAAATTTTAAATTATATAGAAATATTATTCTTACTTCATCGTGACTTTCATCCTTATTTCCATCGTCGTCATCTCCAGAACTGTCACCTCCTGAACTGTCAGCAGAGTTACGCTGTTGATCTTTATTGTTTATACTGTCAATATTAACCGGAGCCGTTGCTTTAACTTTACTAGCTGCATCATAACACTGCAAACATACGCGGACGGCTTTTCCATTTCCTTGTCCAGGTAATAACAACTTCTTATTGCTGCAAGGACCACATACTACTGCTCCACATTGTCTACAATGATGCTGCAAAGATATAAATTATAATTAATGCATACAAACATAATGAAAATAGATTGAAATAATCTATTGAATTTAAATGTATATAAAATAAATAACTGTACCCGTCTATTTAAAACCGTGAATTGTGTATTTTTACAATGCATACAAATAGGTGCGTCATTATCTGGTACCCACACAGCCGCATGAATTTCTACTGGTTTCTTACCACCTATTATAATAACAATTAGTTTTTAAACAATTGTAAACTTAAATATTACAGCAAAGTAATGATACTTACTCTTTCTTAATAAATCTTCGATACATTTTGTAATATGTGCCATCCATTCTTGCTTTTCTGTTGCAGTAGCAGCATAAACAGCAAACGACTTTGTTACTGTTTTAATGAGCCAGCCATTGCGATACTCTATAAATAATGATTAATTACTATCCTACTTTTCCTTATACCTAAACTCTTGCAAAAGTTGCATTTAATGCGACTGATTTAATACCTGAAGTATAATTCCTGAAATTGCAATAATTAAAGTTAACTAACCTTTTTATTCGTTTAACATATTTATCAAATATGTATAAATAAAATTGTACAAATTAAAGGAATAAAAATATCAAATTTATGTTTGTCAAAATAGATATTTTAAATATTCTTTAACGTAAACAGTTCTTAATCATAATCGAAGAGATTATTAAACAATATTTAAAAATACATAAGACGAAAATATATATATTACATGAAAAATAGATTTCAACTTACGACCATCATCAGCTAAAGATTCAAGTTTCACTTCCTCCAATGGTATAATATGTTGCTTGTTGTACTGTCAGCATATAGAAAAAAAAAGTAATTACATTTTAACGTATTCAACGATTACTTTAAAATTAAATTAAATGTCAATTATTAAATTCAGTCTTATCGACATCATATTTGTGATCGTATTGATGGCTTGTGTTTTCTATGATATTTAATTGAATGCATAGGTGAGTTCTGCATACATGTACATAATAACATGTACATTAATAATTTTTCAATAATTTTTCCCTCAACAAGCTTGGTACAAGTGTCACTTATTTGCTATCCCTGCTTTATATGATACTATCGTATAAGAATTATAATATTTACCTTTTTCTTATTAATCACTATATTCCCGTATACTAATATGTCGTTAAATAAAAAAAACTGTCTAGGCTTGGCTTTCTTCCGACACATTTTTGTCAATACGCCTTCTCCTACGAGAACCCTTCCAGGTACTGCCAGGGGCTAGAAAATTAAAATATTTGAAAATATTATTACAATACATAATAATTGTCTTTGAACGCAGGAGAAGGAGAAGGAGAAGGATTCATCCTTTGCTCATGCGCGCTGTGAGCTCGCAGGCGAGACAAGGACTGCAGCAGGACCGGAGCATGCGCAGAGAGCGACTGACTAACGTAGTCAAGGCACCTTTCAACACCTGCGTCCGCCCGTGCGAGCCGCGCGAGATTGCCGCGCATGATTAAGGCGCCACATATACATATATATAAAATTATTCTTGAAAAATATGTCAAAATCTTTTAAGAAAATATTTTATAAGATTCGTTGTTGGTTATTATTTGAGTTATTGTATTAATCATACCTGTCCTGAACTGCCGAAGCAGTTTTCCACCATCGCGATGCGTCTTGCATTGGCTTCACTGTTTACTGCAATAAACGTAATAAAACAAGGTTATGTTAGAAACTCAGTAATAAATAATCAAGAGAAAAAAACCGAATAAATTTAATTAGAAAATAACAAGGTTATGATACATAATATTTATCGACACACGACACATTTAACGTCTACTAAATGTCAAAATCACACAGCCCACTTAAATACGCCATTATCCTTAACAATTAGCATAAATCCTCGCGACACGCGAAATAATAGAAATTAATTGATTGTTAAAACAATAAATTAAATGTTACAATTTTAATATATATCAAATAATTTAATTGAATTCCATTTGAAACTTGGAGATATTAATTAAAGAAAAATAAGTAGTACACAAACTAACCCAATCGGTCGACCATGATCCTCTATGAATCAGGGCTGGCAACAGCAGGAAGCATGAATCAGACCTGCTATTTAATCATAAGGAAAATTGTGTGCGAATAATCTTCGATAGTATTAAACGACCCCAGGATTTTGTCAATTATGCGGTTACTATAATATTTAACTAACTTTCATTACTTTTTCATGATATATATATAACCTAGATATTATATTTTATTGTTTAAATATATTGAATTCGATAGAAAAAATATAACTTAATCCATTTATATTTATATTTTATTCTAACAACGAACTAATATACGTTTTTATATACATACACATACATAGAAACAAAAATATATGTCATATGATATATTTGATTATTATTATTTTTTTTTCTTTTAATTAAAATCAAATCTAAAATAATTATAATGTAATATTATTTGTTAAAATAAATGTTTTTAACTGTTTTCATTTAACAATTAAAAAAGTATCATTTCTCAGTTTCAAATACCGGAAGTGTCGATAGTGTCGCACGATATCGATAGTGTGACGTATCGATTAGAATCATATGATTGTCGAGGGCGTAGCATTGTTAAATCTATCGTTGAAGAAGTATTAGTGCAATAGTTGTGAGGTTACTTTGCTAAAAAGCAAAGTAACGAGTTTATTAATATAATGAAAGTATGCGGTCCGAAATATGCCCTATGTGGCTTAGTACTTTCTGTATGGGGTATATTCCAATTAGTGAGTTTTATTAAATGTTAAATAATCTTTCAATGATTTTCATATCTTTCATATATTTTACATAAATGATACTCAAATTGCAACTGTGTTTGTAGTTTCAGATATTTATATACAATTGTTTAAAAATATTACTCGATTACTATGTATTTGATGTTTATCGTACTATTTTTACAGGTACTGATGGGAATATTTTTCTATATAAAAAGCGTAGCTCTGGTTGAAGATTTAAACTTTGAAAAAAACCTCTTTTTCTAATCAGAATGAATTCTATATGGAAGCTGAAAGGAGCTATACACAAAATGCATACAATTGCTGGATTGCAGCATGTATTTACGTTCTTACATTCTTATTTTCTGGATATCAGTTTTATTTAAATTCAAGATCATCTCTTAGCGTTTAATAATATTAATATATTTCTCGTATATTGTAAATGAATTAACAATGCTGTTATAGAATAATATAATGTACTTGTATCAAGTGATTTATTATCCAGATTATTATATTATGTATATTCTATTTAAAAAACAAAAAAGAAAGAAATTTAAATAATCAGAGAAACTTTAATTACATTGATTACTTCGTTATGAACAAATCTGGTTTTATATAATACATTCCATGTTTATCGACTATTGTAAAAAAATTGATCCTGTATATGCGCTTATGATATGTAATTACATTTTGTTGTAAATTAGAAAATGTTATTAATTGTACATTATTTTTTGCCCTACAAATTTTTTTCATGCAAAATATAATTTTTTTTTTTTTATAAATTTTGATATTAAATTCAACTGACAGGTGAGATTTGATATTAAATTCAATTGACGGATGAGACAAAAATTAATTACATTAATTTTATTAATTAATTAGAGAATAATTTTTATTAATTTTATAGAATAACAAATATTAAATTATATAATAGTTAAATTTTTATAATGCGCGCGTTCGAATTTAACTTTATTATTACAAATGTAATATAAATGCAATAACATTGTGACATTATTTTATAATGATTAACTAATAATCAATTAATATAACAGTAAAATAATAATAATAATTTATTTTTAATCCAGAGTATATAAGAAAATTTCAAATAAAACTTTTTTTGCGAAACATTATTTTCGCGTTTTATTTAGTCCAATCAATGCAAGTCCATTTTAGGTCACGTGAGTATGTTGTATATAAGAATGACATATGAGAAGGTTATGTTCCTTCTTGATATGAATCATTGAATTGTGATGTGGAATTAATATGATTGCATTATTTTTTACTGTTTTATACAATTAAAGGTAAATTATAATTAACGTTTTATATAATTGAAAGTATTTTTATTTGTATACAATTTTGACATAACAAAGTGTAACTGTATAGTGATAAGATAGGCTAATAGAAGAATTGTATTTAATATTAAATAGAAATGAAATGAAAACATGAAGTAATTATTGCTTTTGTTTATATTATATATAGGAATAGATAATCTTACAATGCAGACAAATCGAGATGCAACAATCAACGATTATACAGAGATAGTTCAACGTCTTCCTCTTAGATTAAGATTAGCCTACGGAGTAGGACATGTTTTAAATGATGTTTGCGCTTCCATGTGGTTTACATATTTATTAGTGTATTTTCATTATGTATTGGGATTTAGTGCTACTCTTTCAGGAGTATTATTACTTATTGGTCAAATAGCGGATGCTTTAGCTACTCCATTTGTCGGCTTGCATTCAGATAAGAATGATGATTTTTGGCTTTGTAAATATGGTAGAAGAAAAACATGGCATTTACTAGGTATTTATAATTTTTTTATAATCAGATTTGTTCTCGATTATTCATTATTTTCAATAATTGTACATCAAAACAATATTATTCTTCAGGAACCATTTGCGTTTTCTTTACATTCCCTTTTATATTTTCTCCGTGCATTAATTGCGAGAATGCACATCACTGGGCACAATTAATATATTATGCTGCTTTTATTATAATATTTCAATTTGGTTGGGCGGCAGTACAAATTTCACATTTGTCTTTGGTTGCTGAACTAACACCAACTGAACACGAGAGAACGGAACTGATAGCTATTAGGTAATATTTTCATTTTTATTAAATACTCTTATATTTATATTCAAATATTTTTTATTGAAAATATTCATTCTTTATTTGAAAATAGATATAGCTTTACGGTATCCTCAAATATTCTTGTATATTGCACTACATGGGCATTACTGCATATAACTAACAGTAATGCTTCCGATGCTCAAATTGGGCCTGCAGATGCTAACAAATTTCAAACTATTATATTATGCGTAACAGGAATTGGACTTTTTACTTCTCTTATATTTCATATTTTTGTTAAGGAAGGAAGTATCAATAATTCGGATGGTAAGATACTTTAACAGTTAACGTTTATAAAAGATTTATATATTTTATTTAAAATATACATTTTACATTTCATAATCTATATTTCTAGGTTCCTTGCGTTGTAACACAAGACCTATATCAGTATTGTTAAAAAATGTACAATTATATCAAGCAGCATGCGTTTACATGCCAACGCGATTATTTGTAAATTTATCACAAATTTATATACCTTTGTATTTACACGAATATTTAAATATGCCAGCTACGTTATTAGCTATTATACCATTAACTATGTTTGTCAGTAGTTTTGTAACATCTTTAATCATAGAAAGATTAAATACTAAATTAGGAAGAAAAATATCGTATTGTATTGGCATATTGCTTGGTCTTTTGGCTTGTATATGGATACAATTTGGAAATGGTGATTCATATAAAAATTATCAAATTTATCCGGTATCCATATTGCTGGGTAACTACAAAAATACACAGAATACGTTAATGAATTATTTAGCAAATTTAATATTCTAAATAAGTGTGAATTATATTAGGTTCTGCTGGATCGATCATACTAGTAACCAGTTTAGGAATTACCGCTGACTTTATAGGTCAAAATACAGATAGTGGAGCATTCATATATGGATTTATGAGTTTTACTGATAAACTTTGCAACGGATTAGCAGTAATGCTTATACAATATTTGTTGGTATATTTTTATATAAAAAAAAATATATATATATATATATTAAATATCATTAAATATACAAAAATATACATTTTTTTGTTACAGACGTAAATTTATCGTTTCTACCGATTATTACAGAAACGTACTTTCATATGTTTGTGGTGGTTCTGCTATTTGTGGTCTTATAATGATATTGTATATAAAACCGTTTCCACATTACTGTAATCTGTAATACGTAATTATATGTAATATATAATATAGGGATTATTTAAATAAATATATATCTATTTATGATTATTAATATAATATTTAATCATTTTTACCTGGGTAAGATGGAAACGGTTGGAACTATAGAAAATCTTGATTCAAATTCGTCTATTGTTTTTACTATTAATGATAGGACAGATGCAATACCAACAAGACAAGAACACGTTACTTAATAATGCAGAAAGAATATGTTAGGGGAATTGCCATATATTATAATCATTTTGTAACTATTTATAGAGTCACAGTCACTTTATAAAAACTAACATTATTGCTTGGAATTTCTTCCAACAATGTAGGCTCGTTAATAATACAAAAATGTATATAATGGCAGTGTATATATTTTAATACGTTATTGCAGTGTATAAAAAAAAAAAAGAAAAAAATCTAAAACATAATATATATTACGAATATTTTAATAATATTTTTAATGAAAAACATATGTATATATGTATATATCTATATAAATATTTAAATTTTTATGTTGCAATATGGTGGAATAAAGATCTATACTAAAAAAGATGAATAAAAAATAAGTCACGGAACTTCAGCATGCGATGGTACGGTGCCTATCCTTCAGAAGGACGAATTGTTTTACTGCACGCGATCCACTACCAGGCTCTGGCTGCTAAGCTTAAATTCGATTTTCCAATATTAGTATGTTGGTCCTAGTACAGTTAGTCCCGTGTCATTGATCGCTAAACATGTTCTTAGATGAAAGCTCCGTAACTATCTATCACGGGTCCTTTTTAATTCTGTAAAAATATTCGGCTCGAGCAACAATCGCGATCGTTTAATCGATATATTAACAATAATGTCAAATTCTGCTGGAGTTTCTAATACCTATCTCGTACGTCCACGATTACCTTTAAGAATTTATTCGAAACCTAAAATATCTGGAAGTTATACTCATTATCCAGATTCAGCTAATCTTTCGCGTACGAAAAGGACTAAAACTAGGTAAATATTTTATCAGATGATAAACAAAATTATAAATTTTTTATTCACTGTTTAATATTGTTTTTTCTTACATTAATATTAGATATAAAAAAGATTTTTATTATGTTATAAATTATTTTCTTAATATGTATAAACTTTTAACTTGAGGATAAAGTAATACAATATGTTGCAAAAGTATTATTTGTAATAGTATACGATATATATTATTATTATTATTTAAATAAAGATATATTTTTATAGAAAAACAAATGGAGTTCAAAAAATAGATTTAAACAAGAGAAAAAGTCCAGATTATATAGAAGTGATTTATAGAGAAGCTGTTTCCAAATTAAAATATTTGTTAGCCGAAACTTATTTACCAGTGGATTCCTCCGGGTAAGAGAATCGTATTTTCATTTTATTTATAGTAAATAATAACGTAAATTTGTTATTATTAATGTGTTTTAATGTAAATGAGATATTATACTATACAGAAAACAACAATGTATTAAAAGTAATTATCAATCTGGTAGAATTACTAAATCTGGGAATGATATAGATGAGCAAAGTTTTATAAGTGAAAGTTCAAGAATGAAAGATTTAAATAACGACAATGTCTGCTTATTACCAACACCACGTCCACTTTCCTCTAAAAGTATTCATCCATCGAAAGCTTATAGTAATTTGGCACTTTCTATTGCTGAATTACAATCTGTTCCACCAGAAATTACTTCATATATCGAACAACAAGAAGAATATATCGAACAAATGGAACAAGAGTCTCAATATTGTAGAAGCGAATTAACTAACTTGCTTAGCAAAGTTAAAGAGGTATATTTATTTATAATACATTTTATTAAAAAAAATGATTTTTAATTTTCAATAAAATAAAAAATAATTTCTAATAGGTCATAGCCGAAAATGAAGAGTTGCATAATAAAACTAAATCTGGATTTTTAAAATATGCTCTAGACGAGCACGAGAATCGCCCTGAAAATGATTGTACTTCTAACGAGCATAGTCTTGCATGTACGAGTAGCATAGATTCTAAAATGAATAAATCATTAAAAATCTTAGAAGGGCCCAATATAATATTTGAATCAAGAATTAGTGAGCTGGAGGCACAATTAACTCAAGCTAAGCTTGAGTTAAGAAAAGTTCAAGAAGAAAATCAACTCAATGTAAAGAAATTAGAGAGTTCTTTCAGTAGTGGTAATGTGGAAGTATCAGCACAATTGAATCAAACTTTAAGAGATAAATACGATGCAGAAATCAAAGTTGAAGAATTACAAAAAGCATTATCTACAATGCGGGATAGAGAAATAGAATCTAGTCAAAAAGCTAAGCGTTCTATGGAGATGGCACAACAAATGGAATTTGAAAAAAATCAAGCAGAAACTGAAGTAAGAAGATTAAAGGATGAGTTGGATAGACAACATGAAAAACTTCGAGAAGCTGCTCACGAAGCGAGTAGACGTATTACTGAAGAAAGGCAACAAGTGGAACGTAGATACAGTCAACAAGTCGAACAACTTTCTGCAGATATAACTTCTCAATGGAATGCAGCTAATAAATCGCAATTAGAATCTGAGAAACAACAAAGAGAATTGTTGGATTTGAAAAGAGATTTGTCGCAAAAGCAATCAATCATAGACAATTTGAAAAAGGATTTGCAAAATAAAATATGTAAGTAAAGTGTATTTAAATCGTACTATTAAATCACATAAAAAAATAAAAATAAACATATAATTCTAATTTTTTATATTTAATTTAGCGAGTTTACAAAGCGATCTTAATCAAGCTTTGAATGAAAAAGATATGGCTGAACAAGAGGTAATAGCTGCTAAATTGACAGCAGAAAGAAACGATAGACAGGCTAAACAAGAGCAAATTAGATTGCAAACGGAAATAAATGCTTACAAACAACGTATGGAAAGAGCGGATGCAGATTTAGTTCATTGCAGGCGTGAAAATTTGAGGCTTTTAGAACAGATAGCTTTGTTGGAAAAAGAGGTATTATTGCGAATAAACAAAAATAGGTGAATTTATAATTAAAATAGAAAAATTTTGTAGATCAATTTAAACAAAATGATATATTCCGAAGATTCTCAAAGAAAAGATATAATCAATCAAGAGAATAAAAAGGAGACACCTACGACGAAACTGGACATGGAAACTAAACATGGTAAGAAATAAAAAAAAAAGATATCGCGCCTGTGTTAGGTATACTGTCTGTAAAAAATGTTTCATTGTTTAATATTTGCTTGGAAGCATTCAATGTGTGGGAAATCGGCATGCTGACATTATGCCTAGCATGGGCAGGAATAAAGTTAGTCGGTTTATTAAAAATTGCTTGTTGTGATATTACTGCATTTCTTAGTTGCGACAGTGGGTGATCTAGAGGATGCCTTGAATAAACAAGCTAAACTAGTCTCTCAATTGACTACCGAATGCCAATCTCTCACACAACGTTTGGAAGCTAACAACGTTAAGCACAAGTATATTTTTAGCTTCGCATAGACAAAGATTTATTATTATATATTTTTTCTAATTGTATTAAATTTGAATTGTAAAGCTTGAGATTCAGAGTTAGATTAAATCATTGAAATTATCTTATAACAAGTATATAGCGTTTGAATACGCTTAGGATTTATATCTCGAGCTATTCTGTGTTGGCAGAGGAGATCAATGATGGGGATAGAAGACTTGGAAATACAACTTCTTCGTCTTCAAACAAGAAACGTATTGTTAAGGTTGATCTGAAAGTTAAAGTTATTCCTAAAAAGAAGTTAAATTCATCAAAGATGCCTCTATCAACACAGTAATAGAACGTACGTTACTTTTAACAATTATTTTTACCATTAGTACAAATGATTATGTATGCATACTTTGAAAAACCTTACTTTTATTAGGGAAGAAATGGCTAACCTACAAAGTAACATAGAATACTTGTCGAATAAGATAAAGGATTCATTTCATAATCAAAAAGGTAATCTGTTTACTCCTTGAAATATATATTTAACAAATATATTATACAATTCCTATCGAGAAATATTTGAAATGTTTCAAATAATACGAAGAAACAATTTTTAGCACTATATAATATTAATGCATCTTATAACTCACCGGATCAATTAAATGAGACGAAAGTAACGAATCAAAATGGTAATACAAATCCTCATAATTCACAAAACACAGATTACGAAATAAATCAAATGCAAAATGAAAATGACAATGATAACAGAGAAATTTATTCTAAAAAATTGCAAAAAAAAGATGATTTGGATGAAAGATACGATCACTCGAATCAACGTGAATATACTTTAGGAGGTTATATCAATAATTCTAATAATAGTAATATATATAATATCGAAGATCAGTCAATGGAAGATAAAAATGGAGAGCAAGAAAAACATTTGATTGACGATCAAAATGTAATAGATAATACTAACCTAATGGAATCTTCTTATGATCAATATGGTGAATACGATGAGTCACAATATCAAGAACAAGAACAAGAACAAGAACACAAGGATAATGATCAATTTAAAGAACAGGATGATACACACGATATGACACAATATTCTGAACAAGAATATCAAGAAAATCCTACTGCAGTTAATCCTAGCAACGAATATACACAATAATTTATATTTCTTTTTTCTATAGCATTTAAACACATTTATTGTATTATTAAAATGTGCAGAAATATTACGAGAAAACGTAATAAAATGAGTATTAAAATTGATCCTGACATTTATTTTATTTCTCAATATTAATAGGAATTCGTCTTGATTCATATTTATACATTCAAATTTGTATAATAATGGCGCTGCAAGAGATAGCCAATCAAATCACAGCGCCAAATTATTTGAATTTAAAAGGTATTAATCAAATTTCAATTGTTTGATAAAATTTTATTATTCTTTTCTATCTTTTGATTAATACAAATTATTTATAATCATATTTATTAGATGTTATTATATATTTTGAAATAATTACAGTTCTTAATATTTGTAATTCATACTATATGTAAGATGATTTTTAGATTATTTTAGTTGCTAATTTGAATCATTATTGACGTTTCGATCTCTTTTTAACAAATGGTCGATAATGTAGATAGTGAACGTGAAAGTGATTAAGAGGATTAAATATTCATGAAATCTAGGATAAAAGGTTATATCTTTTAAATTTATATACTTAATTATTACATCGTTTATATATAATAATAGTTATTTCAGTAAATATTATATCGATGCATCACTACTTATTGAAAAGTTGTTAATATATAATCTGTATTTTATTCTAATTACAGATAAACATCTAAAATAAATAATTTGTATGGAATTCATTATTATATAAATTTCAAATAAATAATACTAATCATTATATAAATCTCTATTAAACTAGAGATTTATAATTGATTAAGTATTTCAGAAATGTTTAACATTTCTTATTTTAAAATATTAAATTAAAAATTATTTATACAGATGTATCATTAAACTAATCTTTGAATTGTAGGAAACCGACTGTGCTATCTTACGTTTTATTGTTTTTAATCACCTTCACGTGAATTTTTACATTATTTCGTTAATAATAAATTAACGGGCAATATTTCGTAGTTGGAAACATAACAGGATTAATCTACGGAAAATTCTGCATAAGATGGGAGAGTTGATTTCTTGATAAAAATTATCTCAAAAAATTGCTTATTTTTTGCTAAAATGCTTGACCTGTTCTTGGTTAAATCTAATGATGGTTACTAACTAGGATGACGCATACATTTCTTCGTTCATGTATTTGTAAGAGAAAGAGAGAGAGAGAGAAAGAGAAAGGGAGAGACATCCTTAGCACATATTGCCTTTGACATAATATCGTTATTTCAGAGAAGCTGATTAAGAAGCGCTCGGTTTATGATGTTTGCGGAACATGTCAGTCTTCCTTCAGTCTCACCAATATGCGCATGCACGCTGAAACTACGTGGGAGGAGCTGGAACAGACTTCGAGCAGCTACCAAGGGATCTTCTCTCTGACGCCCCTTCCCTTTATATACAATTCAGGATGGCTATGTATTTGCTACGTGTATGTGTGAAACTACATCGATGGTAGGTAAGTAACCATATCCATCTAAAACATTCTCCAAATTAATTTAACAACAAATTAATATCCCCCAATATCTCTTGCATCAAAAATATCAAACATATTTTTGTTATTTTAATTTATGAAAAAGAAACTTACACCACTATGGTAATAATAGGATTTGTTAACCAATGCTAAATTATTCTCTATTATTATTATTTTTTTAAATTATCAAAAAAGAACAAAATTATAATTCAGCCAAATTACTAAATAAAATTCTGTATATTCTGTATATTTAAGGTAAGAAAAAATCCGTGCCGTTTTTATTCTCTCATATATAATTTTATCTTCATTTAATAAAACAAAACGCAAATATTCTTATTTATTTAATATTAACAAAGAATAATATACTTTAACATTAGGTAAAATAAAAACATGTATTATTTTATCAAAAGAAAAATGAAATTGTTTAGGAAATTTGTAAGAAACGACCATTAACAATCTCGATAATCATTCTAATATTTCCAGTACAATGAAATGGATGATAGATTAAAAAATTATAGAAGATATGTCTTTTTATATTTTACTTGTGAAATCAATTTTGTCAGATTTTGTAGAAAGATTTTCCGAGGAAATCTCGAATGGGAAATGTCGTTTATACGGTGAGTTTTCTGTAGGAAGGAATCTTCTTGCTCTTTTGTATATATGCATATAACATGTATATATGTATATGTTGCACGTGTAGTCGTCGGCAAATGAGAAGGGGTGGCCTCGAGGCTGGAGGCCAGGGGTTGAAGCCATTACCGTCACAAAGCTACCACTAGATTGCCGTTGGGCTCTCATGCTGTTCTCTCTCCTCCCCTTTTCTCTCTATCTCTCTCTATCTCTCTCACTTTATTCAATCTATCTATCTCTGTTTCTCCTTTACATCTGTCCCTTCCTCTCTCTTTCTCTCTCTCTCTCACTCACTCCCATTATCTGTTCTTCCATGTCTCTTTTCCTCCTGTATCCTCTTATTCACCTTCCCCGCCATTTTCTTCTCTCTCTCTCTCTCTCTTTCTCTTGTACGCTTGCTTCGTTCGCATTCATGATTTGAATTCAATTGCCTTTTATCTGCTATCCTGGGCTCTGAGTCGCTGATGATAGAATCGTCGAGATCAGAGAATCTGTTACGTCTATATAGATGTAGATATATATTTTCTCTGTCAATCCCTCACCTATTTCATCCTCTCTCTCTTTTTTTTCTCTTCCTCTCTGTCTCTATTTTGATCTCTCTTTTCTTGTTTCTTTTTTCACGTTCGTTTTTATATCAAAAGAAGAAGGCTTTTACTTCATTAATTTCGATAAAAAGTAATCGTTAGTTTTCTAAAACTTTATAGAAAATAACTTATACCCGGTACTCGTATATACAATTCATAGTTAGTTTCCAGTTCTAGTTAATTATCTACATCTTCGATTTAGCCCGGTACGAATTAACCGTATTAAACGAGGGACCCCTGTACACATTTTATAAAATAGAATTTTTGATTCAAATTATCAAGGAATTTATATGGATTTTAAAATATAAGAACGAGATGAAACTGTCCACGTTATGATTAGTTACGGTTTTTGAAAATGCGATACGATTGTTATATTTGAAAAGATTGAAGTAAAGTAGATCGTAGAGACACAAAGAAGTTAGAAATTTGGTGCAGTATTCATTATTTACAAAAGAAGAAGAAGAGGAAAAAGATGAAGAAAAGAAGAAGAATAAGAAGTAGTAGTAGTAGTAGTAGTAGTAGTAGTAGTAGTAGTAGTGATGGTGGAGAAGAATAAGTATAAGCAAATGAGGGAATTCGTCAGAAATGTCGTTTCTACTTGACAACCATATGATCTTTTCTTCTTTTACCTTGAACAGACACTAGGGACGATGTCGCGTGGCGTTGACGAATCTGTTCAGTTTCTCCTAATATAATATATAGCATTCCTTTCGTATTTTTTTTTTAACTGTCCTTCGAGAAATACGCTGGTATAAATGTATTGTAAGTTAAAAAATTTATACTGACATGGGTGATGAAACTACCTTAAAAGAACAATATCTATTATATTTATAGAATTTATCTTTTTTTGAAAAAGAAAAGGAAAAGGTTACATAAGAAAAAACGTGCCGCTGCCGTAAAATGATGTAAAAGGATAAAAAAAAGGGGAAAAAGGGGAAAGAAAAAGGAAGAAAGTGAAAGAAAGGAAAGGAAAAGAATAAAAATCTAAAAAAAAATAAGAATCTAGCAAATATACGTTTTCTAATATTTTAGATTTCATTTGAAACAAATTTAGAAAGAGTGAAAACGATTTAATATACGTGAAACTAGGATATTCTTCTTCAATCGAAAAACTAAATTTGTAAAATAGAAAAGCAATTTCTAAGCTTTAGAAATGCTCCGATTTTCGATGAATTTAGAGTAGAGATAGAATAGAACGAAGAAGAAACGAATGAAAAAGATTAAGTAACAACGGTGTGTCCTTGGGGTCACGCGCCAAGAGTGCATCCAGGGAAGAATTTTATGGTCTTTCGTAATGGAGGACTGCCTGGCATGGGCTTTTCCTTATTCCGACTATTTCCTTAACTGATAAATGGCTTCCTTTATTCTCATTCTTCTTTTTCTTTTGATCTTTTGATCCTTTTTTTTATTTGTCTGATCTTTTCACTCTTTTTTCTACCGTTTCCATGTTTCCAGCAGGGGCTTCTAGTTGACTTCTGAGTCGCCATATTGTATTGTCATAGTTTATTACCTGCAGACAGTTACGAAAATCTAGGAATAAAGAGAGAGAAATCAGAGATTACAAGAATTTCTTTGTTCTCGAACTAAAAGATCATTGTTAGAATCGTTCGTGACTATTTCATTCTTGTTTTCAATTTTACTTATGTTAGGACATTATTATAACAGTTCCTGGCGTGCGACCCATCGAAATTGTAGAGAAAAATTCTGTAGACAAATTTCTATCTTTAAGTGTGACATTGCAGGACAACTTTTACATAATGTAAAATTTTGTAGACTAGAAGAGAAAGCTTGATTTTTATTTTTATCAAGTTCATCCGAATAATATTCATTTATTGCTTTGTTAGTATAGAAAAAAATATTTTTAAATACATTTTTCCCTACGTTGAACGGACGATAATACGAATCATTCATTTTCATCTTTGATTTCTCGTATTAAAAAAAGAAAAAATTAGAATAGCAACGATGATAGTCAACTTCCGAAATGGAGATGAGACATGAAGTAGAATGAAAAAAAAAAGTATAAATCAAGCAGTCTCTCGACGAGTGTATTACGATTATATTACAAACTATGTTACAGGTATTACTAACTTTGTATACTTTACATTATCTAACGTAATCTTCTTTTATCTATAATAAACAATAATCATTTCTCAACGACTGCGTTATCTTGCATTAAAATGGGGGATGAATTATTTTTCTATATCCTAAGTTGAAAAAAAAGTATAATAAAAATAAAGAAGAAAGTTTATATAGATATACAATATAGAATAAAATTTCTGCCTATAATATATTTCAACCTCGAACTTAGCACTTTGTCGGTATGCAAGGTAAAAACTTACTCCCACACACAGGAAAGGAATATTTATGCGCTCCAATATCCGGGCGGGACGATATATCACGAAAGCTTGGTTTTTTTTTTAAGAGGGAAAGAAAAAGGGATAAAAAGAGAGAAAGAGAGAGAGAGTACAATTCTCGCCATAGATAGTAGTCGTGTGGCGTACGTCGAGAATATGACACACGACTACGATGCGACCAACGACGACAAGGACGACGGTGAGGATGAGGATGAGGATGAGAATGAGGATAAAGATGAGGAAGAGGAAGAGGAAGAGGAAGAAGAGGCGAGGAGAATACGGAGGAGGGTATGTACACATAAACGGTGTACGAGCGTTAAAGCGGCTTTGCGCCGATAGCGGCACCTTTGATGTGTCCCTTGCGTACCTCAGCACGTCCCCACCCATTCAACCATCGACCCCTTACCCCTCTCTGTCACTGGCATAAAATCGTGAAACGTGCCGACGAAGGTGTCGTACGAGTATATAGTCGTGTAAGTAAATCTTTCTATGTGTGTATATGCTCATGGTATGATGTGTAATGCGTATGTATGCACTCGTGCTTATCGAGTCATAATGTGTGTGTGTGTTATGTGTGTTATATGTGTACGCGTATATGCAAGGAACACGCCCGTAACGTATCGAGAAACAGAGACGACGGGAAAAGCCGATCTATTTATCCTCTCTTTCTTTATTTCTTTTTCTCTTACTCGATACGATACGATACGATACGATACGATA